>QKMX01354459.1:8983-22092 GCA_003401595.1 Venustaconcha ellipsiformis
GACTCGAACTCACGCGGACAGAGGTGAGATGGCAGTGATTGGTATTGGCGAACGCTTTAGACCACTCGGCTACCCGGGGCCGCCTGAAACGATAAAAATATCAAATGGGCGAACGATACTGCATTATTCAAATAAAAGAGAGCAATGAATTTAAACTTTGCAAAGGAACCACATATTGACATAAAAGACAATCATAACACGAGACTAGTGTAACCTCATTTAGCTTGCCACCATTTGAATTATATCAAATTTGGCTATATAATGATGGTGGCTTTTTACCAGAGGCACACCTAGACAAAATATAAGAAGACAGGAAACCCAGACAATTCTGGATATTTGAACTTTGTCAACTGCAGGTAACCATTATCAATGGTTAAACTGTTCGTGTATTACCTAGATAAAATAACGACTTTTCTATAAAAAATCATCGAGTTTTATTTCATTTTAACTACGTGACAATCTTAACATTATCATGCTAATAATAGATGTCAAACATCACTTCCTTTAATTTGAAAAATCATCTGGCTGCAGATGAATTTACAACTGGTCAGGAAATTAAAAATTTCGGACCTTGTCCCATCAGAAAACTGATGAATAATGCACATCTAAAATTAAAAGACTAAATACTGATTTAAATATTATAAATTCCAATTCAAACTTTGAAGGAATGCATAAGATTCAATATTGGACAATGGGAAAAAACTTGCTGAGCAATATTTAACATGATTTGCATAAAATATAAATATTTGTCCAAGTTGAAATGCCATTATCTGAAGGGATATTTGAAATTGTAAAAGCAAGAGACGTTTATTTCTGAAAAATAAATACATCACAAAAGATAGTTTAGGGGTTTAAAAGAACATTTTAAATGTAAATGAAAAAATTAGATTTAAAATTGTTTGAAAGGAAATGTATGGCCACAATTATTATTTTTGTGAATTTCAGTTTAAAGATATTATACAGGAAATTTTGAAAGAAAGCAATGTTTTGGGTGAAAACACTTGAAATGAATCATGCAGCTGCACATTGATTTTTTTTAAACAAATCAAAAACAGTAAAATTTTCAATTTGAAATTCTCTAAAAGAATATAAAGTTTCTCTTACATGTACCCAGTTGCACTTGGACAACATTAAAAACTAAAAAAGAAACATTATTACAAGTTTCAGACTCAACCAGAAATTGTACACAAACGAGATTAAAAATGACCGATTTTCACATGCATGAAATTATGCACATTTGGGAGGTATATAGACTTGTTCCTTAAACTTCCAAAAGGCACATGTCTGCTATCATTAACAAAAATGTACAAATCCAGTTCAAAAACTGCTGCAAAAATGTTTAGAAAAATAGTTTTGATAAATTATAAAACCATAAGGAATGTTTCAATATTACAGAATGTATGAAAAAATAAAACAATACTGATTTCTCCAAATTTAATTTATTTCTACTGAACATGAAACTAAGAGTGAAAAATGTTGCAAGTTTTTTACAAACAAAATTGACTATCAGAAATTCTGCTACATCAAATTACTTTACAATATTGGACACAGATGATCTCTCTTCAAACTTTTCTATAAACAGTGAAACCTGTCTGTTGGGGACAGTCAATGTACAGTGCAATTTTGTCCTTAATAGGCAAGTATCCTTTATATTTAAAAATTTCTCAGATGTGCTATTAAATTATGTACTGAAACTGCCAGTTTGTTTTCTCAAGCAATCCCTGGTAGAATATACCATCTAAATCATCAACACAATTAAGGTATCTACAGATACACAGAATTCGAGTAAAATCCAGTAGTGTAGCTCAACAGTTTCAAAATGTAACCTATACACTATGTTGATGTTTAGATTTTCTTTTGAAGTTTGTAAGATAAGGCATAAATGTCTTAGGTTCATATTAAAAGAGGTGACCTGTATAGAAGGGGCAATAAAATAGGGATTTTAAATGGGGATTCCTGAAAGTGTCTATAATGAATAGGTCTTTTGTGTCTGGTAAGATAGGTTTCACTGTAATCAGCCAGAAGAGCAATGTTCAGCCCCAATATGCTAGAGTCAGCTAGATAGAAATTTTTTATGCAAAATATAAATGAAAGTATTCTCAGCTTTTTTTTTATAGACTAATAATGGTTAGACCATAATTTTCCATTGCATATTTGTATAAGTAATATTGAAAATACAAAAAGAACTCCAACTTCTAATTAATTGCAGGTCTTGCCTGTTATCATGCTTAATACAGATAGGTTTCACTTTTAAATGATCTTGACTATCCATGATGGTTGATGAGTGCAAGACGGTGTGTATATGAAAGGACAGTCTCAGTATGACAGCAGGTTTGCAATCTATGGTCAAAGAGAGGAACCTAAACAAAATGCTTAATCAAGAGTTTCATATGAATATGACGGTGCACAAGGGTCACAGAGAGAGAGAGAGAGAGAGAAAGAGAGATGGGGTGCATGAATATAAAGTGCAGAGCATACTGCTTCTAATGTCCAAGTATACTTGTTATATCTTTCAGGGTTTAAGACCATCAATCATACAAAAAAATACTTCCACCAAAACATAACCAAAATCTTTTAAATGAACTTGACCTTGCCTGAATATCTGAAGAAGTGTAGGGTGCATGGAAATTAAATCTCAGAACTTCCTTATTTTTCAGTCAATGTATGATAACTATACCGTCTGAACATAAAACTATATACAGAAAAATCTTCAATGCAGATGACGATGACTACGATCCCAGAATGAGCAGCTATATGTAGGTTTTGCCTATGCTAAAGCAGGCAAGACAAAAAAAAATATAAGTCCATTTATTACATGTATCAATACCCTTCTAACATGTTGCTCCAACAAACTTTACTTTTTCGATAGTTCATTACAATGATGAAATCTTACAGGTTGATATCTTTTGTCAGGGCAAAGTTCATAACAAAACAATGACACAACATCTCTCTCTCTTGAATAAAAGAATGAATGAAATATATTTTCTTTCCAAGTCATCAGTGATGCTTCCAATTCAATCATGTGAAATGCCAATTAATGAAATAAGAATTACAAAGGTAAATAATTCTTCAGTAAATATAAACAAATCAATCAAAGAAAGTTTAACAATAATCCCATTGTATTGTCAACACACATTTTGTAAAGTTACACTTCAAAAAGTGGGGCTAATCAGTTTTCAGAACTCTATTAGAAGTAAGCCTGCAGTATTTGTACACAAAAAGTGGGACTACACTAATCGGTTGTCAGATCTCCATTAGAAGCAAGCCTGCAGCATTTAACTCAGTTTTGTTTACTGCCTATTAACATTTATCAAATTGGTAAACATGTAAACATGCACCTGGCTGTCAGTGATGTATAAAGTACCATTTAAATTAAATGAATAAATTTCCACATCTCTGATTAATAGGGCTTTTAGTAGTTTTAATTTGCTAATGTATTATGATTTTTACATCAAATGTAGCATCACAAGGGAACACCCAAAGTTGGCCAGAAACTGTTGCAGCACACACATTACATATCAGGTTGTTATACTGAAAATGTTGATAAAATTGTAAACATTTGTAACCATTAAAAAAATATGCTTGTTAAGATAACCTTCGATCAGTAGCATTTCACCTTTTTTTAAAAAAAAACTTTTAAGTCTTAAGTACATGTAATGTTTTTGGCTGCTGTAGATCCTAAAAAAATCACAATCTCATGTCCACATAGTACGTCAAGCAGCATCATCTATTTTTACATACATGTATGTAGGAAAAGGAAACAATATCATGCCAATATTTGGGATTTTTTTTTAAACCAAAAATGTCACATATTTAACGACATATCTTACATAATGAATCCAGTTGTAATAAGCAGCAAATAATTTAATGTAAATCAACATTATCAAACTGAACATAAACAGGCATTTACATTGTAATAATAGTCAGCTCTTCTGCAAGCCTAATTGGAAGAAATGGATAAAGGTAGAGTTTCTAATCATTTCAATTAAACATCATTTTGGTTACTGTAAACCATGTACAAATTTATAAATTTTGCTGAACAATACAACCTTACATTAAAGAAAACATGGATGACATGAGAGCTTTCACCTACAACATAAACTAATTTACAATGTTGTCTTTTTTAGCCACAAGTTGACAAAAGTTTTCAGCATGTACACTCACCTGTGTAACATTCTCTTTTACAAAAACAAATACTGTATTCTTTAGACATTAATATGCAAATAAGTAAAAGGTGTAAATTGATCTATCGGAAACAATATCATTTGATGTATTTAATACAGATTACCACTTGATCTACTGGATACAGAAGACCACTTATCTAATATAAACAGAATAGCACTTGATCTACTGGATACAAATTCACCTAGGAATCCGATCCACAAAATGTTTCAATTTTTTCCATAATCAAAGTTGAAGATTGTATATTTAGCAAAACTAATGCTATTTCCTAGAGATGTGGAAAAAAAAAGAGAGTTCAGTGCAACTTTTCACAAAAAGAGAGTCTCTCAAAGGTAATGACTCGACTAGCCCAAAAGAATGTCAACATATTCAAGACAATTTCTTCCTTTGACTGTAGTGTCGAAACTGATATTCTGATTGGCATCATTTTCCCTTAAGACAGGTAGACATCCTTAGAAGTTGTTTAGTGAAAACCCCATGCCAACAAACATGACCATCCTTTCAGGTGGAGTAGTAACAGCAATATTTTCAATTCAGCCATCATTGCAGACCTACTGGATGCACAAATGGCACTAGTTTTCATTTAATACCAACTATGTCACACGAGTCTACCTGTGAAAAACCTCCTGTTGATATAGCCATTTATATTGAAGGCCAGTTTGCATCATTTTCATTTAGGATCTACCATATGGTCTTTTGATGAAATTCCCATGTCAAAATGGTTTTCCATATGTAACAGTAACAAGATTTTTAAGAATGCCACAGTGGTACTCACACTGGCGGTCAGATCAGCACCATTTTCATGTAGGTCTGACAATACATCATCAGAAGTTTTTTGATAAAAATACCCACGTTGATATGAATTTCCATTTTGAAGAAGCAACAAAATAAAGATTTCCATGATGGCTACCATGGTGACCACACTGAACAAAATAAAGATTTCCATGATGGCTGCCATGGTGACCACACTGGATATCAGATTCACACCATTTTCATTCTGGACCAACGAGACGTTATAAAAAGTCTTTTGGTGAAAGAAAAATGTCAATATGAGCAGCCATCCAGTAGTGATAAAAAGTAGTTTAGGAGCTGCAGCAATAACAGACTTGTACTAATTGACCTTTGGATGACAGATCATCCTCTGACTCATGACCATGACATGTCAAGGTAAACCCACCAACTGAATATCAATTAATTATCATCAAGTAGAGGGTGACTGAAAGTTGATATACTTATTTTGGATAAAAAACTAAGCAGTATGAGAAATCATATTCTATGATTGCACTCTGATCTATGCCCAGGACTGTAAAAAGGCAACTCATTTGCCATGTGAAATAACAGTACATGCATTCTACAATGTGAACTCTTGCCTGTAAACTACCATAAAATGCAATGTGACAATTGTTTAATATATAGTCAACAGCATGTTTGTGAAATATTGCTAATCTTTTGATGATGGACTCTAAACAAGGGGATGTACAACAAGTGCAACCTAGGAAGTTGACTGACTTGTAAAATCTGATTGGTTATAAATGGCAGCATGCTGTCATAGAATCAATCCCTTTAATAAATTTTAAAGAAAAAATAGTTATCACAAAAAAAAACTCCCAAAAAAACATCTGGCCATTTATTAACTGCACTGCAACACATACAGGCAATTAGTGCCGAAGTAATTGGGTAATGCACCTTGCCGAATGATACACAGGATAAAGTTGATACTGTCTTATACAACAGTAGAGTTAGTCCATCATGCTAACTACAGTTCCATCAAATTCCACTAGATCTGTGTCTTCCAACTGGTTTACTGAACAAAAATTGGCTTGTTTAAAAAAGATCCACCACCTTGAGCTTGTAAACTCATTGGCAAAGTTGTCCGAGCCCATAAATGCTACCACCATGGCCAATAAATTTTTCTTCTTTAACATTTTCTTACAACTGACTTACACAGCTGGTACACAGACATAATGTAAGCACCAAACTTTATAGTAAGGTGTACATCTGGTGCTCTGATTCCTGCCACGTTAGAAAGCATAATAACGACAAAGAAATATATCAAGAGCACCACACAATGGCACATAATATACATGCCCCATGGTAAACAGCTCTGTGTAAAAACTGAAATTTATTTTCAGAAACCACTTGTCACTGCAGCCTTGACCTTTGACCTAAAAAAACCCCAATCAGCTTCATTTTCATGACAAGCATAAACTGTTCGCAAAATTTGGTCCAGGTCTGTGATGGGAGAACTATTAATACTATGTGGAAACCAATTCTTGTCTTTAGCCACTGTCTAACTTGTCCTTGGAAATTTTTACCTCAGAATTGGTAGGTTTTTTCCTTACCCTATGAGCAAGCCATGCCCAAAATTTGGTCCATGCATGTGGTGAAAAACTAATGTTATTGAATGGAAACCATTTACTTTCAGCCACAGCAACTTTGCTCATAAAACTGATATGATTCATCCTTACCAAAAGTGAAAGCCATGAACAAAGTTTGGTAGCCATAGATGATGAACAGAACTGTTTTATGTGTTCTATTTTTTCAGTCAGTAACTATCACCTATTAATCCAGTATCAATATGGTTTGGTTTTTTAACTTTAGTACAAGACTATCATAAAAAGGTTTTGTAACTTTAAGTAACCCTGATCGTTCAGCTTTCAGACCATGAGGATTCTTCCTTACCCTAAATGCAAGCCATTCACAACATTTGATAACTGTAGATGGTGGATAATTTGTGTTGTTGCACAGAAACAAAATTGGTAATAGCATCAGATGGATGATTAACATCATACCATAACAAATACTGTATATACTCACGTACAAGTCAAACTGCAGAAAAACAAAAATCCTGATCTGCTCTTGCATAATGTGCATGCAGATCAGGGGCTATGTTGTTTGTTCTAATGATTACTAACAATGCACTGCACAAACTCAGATCTGCCAGCACATTATGCAACAGAAGACATGGGTCTGTGCAGGTTGCATATGAAATTGTCTTATAAACGAGCAAAGTACCAACTTCTGGCAGACAAAAACACTTCATTAGCAAAACAAACTTGCTTATTGCAAATTAATATTCTTCAAGAAGAACCTGTTTTAAAGGACTTTCTGTTAATAACAAAGAAATGTTACAAAACATATCTGATCAAAATTATTTCACCATGATAAATGATTGATATATTATAATTGCTGCAAATTTTTTTTACATGCAATCTGAGAAATCAACAGACTAATTTTCAGATATTTTTAAAGAAACTTTATGTAGCATTGGCAATCTTAGAAAATCAACATATGAATTTACAGATATTTGTAAAGTGACTCAATGTAGCACAGGAAATCTAAGAAATCAATATTTATTAAGTGACCCTATGTAGTATGGGCAAGTTATATTTCTTTGACCAGTTGCCACATTTACACACCAAATCATATCCTTGTCCTTAATTAAATACAGTAAGAAGACATAATAAATCTATCATATCTCTTCATAATTATAATCTATACTCACTTAAAAGTCAAGTCAAACTCAAGAAACAAAGATCCTGATCAACCGTAACATAACGAAAATGCAGATTGAAATCTATCGTGTCTTTTCTACTGATTAATGCAAACAAACTACACAGACCCAGAACTGCTGGTGCATTTAGCAATGGCCAATCTGGATCATGGTGTTTTCAGTTGGACTCAACTTGTAAGCAAGTTTATATGGTAGCTTCCATAAAGAAATACATCATTAAAACAGTATGCAAATTATACAGAAAAAGCTTCACTTTGGTACATTTATATGCATTCTTTATAAGCTTCAATCGAACATAAAATGCACATCGAAAATGTTTCAATTTATATAAAACTATTCCAGCACATTTTACAAATTGCTCATTAAATTAAACCAATTTAAGTAATTATAAATACTGTTCTTGACCTAACTTAACCATATGTATCTACTGACAAATCAAGAAAAATGTAAATCGTAACACTGCTGTGAAAGTACTTTTTCACAATCTAGAACAAATTGTAATCAGAGAAGAATCAGTTACATGATTGAGCAGCAAACCTATATAAAAGTCTGTCGTAGATTCTTTATGTGCCTGGATCTGTTCAAACAAAAAGAAAAAAAAAAGAAATACCATGTATGCTCCCATATAAAAGTCAGTCCAACTGCAAACTGCACAGACCCAGATCTACAGACACATAATGACGCATGATCTGTGTCTATGCTGCTTGTACGGTATAATCAGTAAAACAAATAACTCAAGAGCCTCATCTATGGATACACTGTGCAATGTTAGATCAGGGTGTATGCTATTTGCAGTTGGGATCAATTTATAAATGAGTATACATGGTATATGAAACTGAAGCTCAACTGTGATATCCAAAATTGTGATGCTATCTAACTTTAAAAGATATATTTACAGAAACTTTTAGAATTCATTATTGCTACAGTTTGATGTCATATATTTATCCTACTTTAAATTTTTTTTATTTAAAATATCAATTTCCAGAGTCATGCTCTGAAGATTTGAGAATACAGATCTAGATATGCTATCCAAAGAGCTTGAGTTGTACTGCAGATTTATTTTCTGAACCATTTATTTCAAAGTAATTGCTTTCCTGGTCATTTTAAGTGTAACCCCCTTTCCAATTCAATACTGAAAAAAGCATTATATATATTCTTGAATAACTTTGTTTTATATATAAAAAACCTGAAAAACAACGCTTTGGGAGTTTATTCAAATTTCTAATCTTTTTAATTTTCATTAAAAAAAATAGACTAAACTTATATAAGGGAGACAACTGTACAGATATACAAAATGAAGTAGAAGTGAAGTAGTTTTTGATGACCTTTACATGATGTTATTTTGAACAACTGGTTAATGATTTATGAGAAAATCCTCTAAATTAATGTAAATAATCATCAAAGAACCACTTTATCAATAACACTATTGTAAAAATAAAGAAAAAACTTTTTACTCTATTAAATACTGAAAATATAAAATGGATATTTTTACCTCCTCTCACAAATATTAACTCAAAAGGATAATAATCAGTTGACAATACAAATAAGTTTTTACAAACCTTTAGCTATTAAGTGGTGACAATAAAAAGTATTCTTCTGTTATAAATCTGTTACACTAATTTATCAGTTTTTAAATTATCAAAAGACATTTATATTCAGGCATTTTTAACCACAAAAAAGATTCACAAAACAAGAACCCAATGCACGAAATAGATGATCAATCATAATTTTAAATGTCAGTAATAAAATTTACTTGTAATGCTGATTATACTAGTCTCATTTTAAAAAAAATTAACATCAGATAAAGCAAAAACGTTGTCAAAAACATGCATCAATGAAATTCAAGTTCATGATAATTAATTTCTTTTAAATTGTGAAAAATTTAAAATCTAATTAGCATGCTAGAGTGACCACTGTATCTAAAGACTAATTGTATACAAGAAACAAGTTCCTTGGGTCCCATTTCTACATAAATCAAAACAAGAGGCTCCCTTTTCATCAAGCTGACCTTTAACCTAGCAAAAAGAAGAAAAACACATTAACTTTTGAGCGGAGTCAAAAACTTGGTCACTGACCTTAATCAAGTGCGCTGGTAGCGAGAGACAAATAGACTGACATGCACATAGATGCAATACTGAACTTCTGTTACGGCAGGGTTAAAAAAATATTACAGTAAAATTTACCCCACACCAAAGAGTGACAAAATTTGGGAAAAAAGCCATTTTATAAAGGATGCCAGATACAAAAAAAGCTGTTCTGTATATACCTGTCATAAAGACTAATGATTGACAAGTTAACAGTATTGTGTACAACTTGTTGGAATAATACAAAGACATTTTCCTGCTGTCATATGATCCCAATATTTAAGCAATGGACACTTTTGGATACTAACTACCTGATCAGTTGTACTAAAGCAGACAGAATGGTAAAATTGCAAACAAACATTACAACAGACTGAGATAAACCCACTTTCAAATAAAGACTGTTAATTTCAACCTCCAAAAGACATAACTATGGTTGAGCTTGCATTGGAACATATACAGTACATGCAGGCACTCCATGTGTACTAACAAGCAAAATTAAATCTGACAGTAAAAGGTACCGGTTTGAGGTAATGCAAACCAGAAGAGCAGACCTACTATTTGTTTTCAATCCATAACTTATTATATTCAAGCTCTCAATTGTGCCATATTAAAAATCATTAAAATGTCCAAACAGTTCATTTTTCTGGCTAATTCAAACTATTCTAAATAAAAAAGTACAAATTAAAATTATTTACATTTATACTGTGCAAGATTTTCTGATACATTGTCACATTGGCAGATCAAACATGTTCACAATAATTGGTTTTATTTGGTAAAGATTTCTCTCAAATATGAGAAGAATAAATACCCATAACATTGCAAACCAAATTTCAGCTTTATATCTAACTGAATATGTTAAAAATTATTTTTCTAAATTATAAAATAGAAGGACGAGTAAAATTATGAAAACTATTTCTAGTCATCTCTGTATTGTTAAGTTACAGTGAACAATATGCCATGTCCCACATGTGCTTCATTGATAAATTACAAACATGTGCCAATGACATCGACACTCCCGCAAATAGTAAATAATAAAACTTGGTTTAAAATGCTACGGTAAAACTTTTAATCAAGCAAGGCTCTAAACTCAAAATTCTGACAGAAATACGAGAAAATTAAATTTAAATTGTGTCTCTGTGATATTATACATCAAATCAAATATTTTTCATACTTTATGAAGCAGAACCTACATCTGTGACATACAGAATAATTATACCTCTTCTATAAAATAGGTGGGGGGGTAAACAAATATGTTCAGTACAAAGAAAAACAAAAACAACAATCTTATCCAGCTTCCTTGCAGTTTCCAATTATTCGAAGCGAAACTGAAATAACTTTCTTTCACAAAGTTTCTGCACATCTACATATAAACTTGAAATAGTTCAACTTGTAGCCAGAGTTGTCTCCACATAACTGTTAAAAAATGTTTCCAATCTGTAAATCTAAATATTAAAGATACTTTGTAATCTGTTTACAGCAAACTGGGAGTCATCAATTTTTTAACAAAGGAAAGAAATGATTCAAGTAAAATCATTTTATAATGTGCCATATTCAACTTTAAAATTGTGTAAATTTTGTGTGACTGAAGCACAATGATGGCATATACATCCCTATATAGTGTATATGCAAATTAGTGAGTAAATTTCTTCTTTTCTATGTTAGGAGCACTCCATTTCTGTGGTGCATTATATCTCCTTATATGGTCACATTAATTACTAATTTAATCCTAAACATTCTGTGTTATTTTCCTCCAGCATGGCATGCCAATGTCAAAATCATGAAATGAGAGCCCATTAAGAGATATCTGTTGAGAAGTTTTCACTGAAACAAGGGCCATGTGCTCACTAAGGCACAGGTGGGAATGAATTTGAATATTGCTATGCAGATATCTTGTTTACTATATAATAATTCTCTTTCTGAAACAAATTTCCTGGTCCATTGTGGTTCATTATGAAATTATGCAATCAACAATCATTACAGTTATTGATAATATGACTTATTACATAAAAACAGGAATAATGGACAAAACTAATTTCAATACTAAATGTACACATTCACATCTACACTCATCCTCTGCTCACTCAAATGATTTTAAGAAAAAAAAAACGTAACTGAATGTCTGCCATAATTATTAACAGAAGGAAACTTTCCTCTGGAGTTCTAAAAGATATGGAACGATCTGAAAGATGACTTCATTTTATTAAATCAATTCAATTTCTATTCAAGACAATTCTGAATTCAGGAGACCAATTTCATGACGAATGAGGGAAATAATGACATAACAATAATGAGATGATACATATTAAAATCACCAAGATACATGTATATAAATCTTTATACATGAACTGTGTCAATATCCAACACTCCATTCTCCATTCCCTGCATTTTTACTGCTCTAAGACCATTCTACCTTCCTTGCAGTAATCCTGCTGTAAGAATTAGTTCTCTTCTTCTCCATTAACTTCCTCTGTTTTCTCATCTATATTAGCTGATTCCTGTAATAGATGAAGCTTCTTTATGAAAAGCAAATAATGACTAGAGATGCATTTCTCTAACATGGATATCCACCACCACCCCCCATCCAGGACACAAAAGATGGCCAACGTTCTAAGTGAATGACAGGCCTTATTACTGTTGGAAAATGGTACCAGTTGAATCAGGGTTCATCATAGGATGTATTATTATAGATATTCATGCTAATCTTTCAAAAAAGGGATTCACCAGAAAATCAGCTAAATGCAACTTCATATAATATTTGTTTTTTATATGTGCCACAACATTAAGAAAATCCAAAACCTTTCTAACAGATTAAGGTAAAGGGTAGCAGTCCCCTAATTTCATTTCTAGAATGTAAACCTGATGTAGATCTTTTTAAAGTCAAACCTCATAAAAAAAACCGGCAAGTCCATGAAGTCCTTAAAACAGTCATTTTGCAAAAATGAAATCCACAATGAATGGGGTTTGATGCAATGTGACGTGACATGACAGTTGAATATGAGCACAGTATATCAGGGGGACAAACAAAGTTATGAATAATGGCTGGTCTTTCTTGACCAAGATATCAATGAATTTGGGAGGGAGGCCACAGGTAACTTAGAAGGCTGTGGCAGACAAAACTCAGAAGCTGAAGCCCTCCTTAACTGAAGGCTGAATCTTCAGTCAATATTGTCAGATTGAAAATATAAGATTGCACTTTTGGAGTGATTCTTCACATAAGACTGGTGAAAAAAATATCCTATGTGAGGGGTGCAGTGAATGAGCAGGTAAAATATATGGGAAAGTGATCAATAATGTGTGTGTGTGTGATATGGATTTTTAACATAGCTTTA
>QKMX01354459.1:25364-38855 GCA_003401595.1 Venustaconcha ellipsiformis
TAGGCCCCTGTTTCTCTCAAAAGCATTTGTAAAACTACTCACATATATATATATATTAAAATAGGCTAAAATGCTTGCTACCAGGCCAACTGTACCAATCGGTTGTAGTTCTTCTAATATTGCGACCAACAATACTGGACCATTTTCACGAGCAGCACTAAACGGGAATTAGATTATTGTATTAAAGATTTTAAATTATTAAAAAAAATGGACAATTCGTGAATTTTTTTGCATGTGACGTGAATCCTTGAATCGCTGAAAAAGTCTTGAAATTCATACCAAAATCATGAAGGTTGGCAGCTACGTTTGCATGCTACATGTGATATAATTCTGAAATGTATGGGCATGTGGAGTTTAACCAATGGACTGAATAAATAAATATTAACTTTAGCAATTCATGTGGTAATACATGTATATGTGATAGAAATTAGATCTTTACTGCTATATAAAATTATTTTTTTTAAGACAAAATTAATGCAATATTTTAACAAGAACTAGGAACTAGGAATAAAGACTAAACATTACATACAGTAATTACTTTTCCATTTTAAACCATGTTGAATTTCAATCTTGAAACTGGTTATCTTGTAAATTCATGTTTCAAGAGACCACTTGTCCTGAAAGACCACTTTTGTTAGTTGAAGGGGCAGTATCTCAAGACAGGTTTTACTGTTACTCCTTGATATACTCAGTCATACACTTTGTTCAGTTTTGGAAATAAAGATAACAATCTCTCAGCTGCATCAACTCTAACGATGAATTAGACTCTTGGGAAAGTGTTTAATGTTTTGTGGGTTTAACACCATTTTTTCTGCACATGACGGGCAATACATGCCAAACATATGTCTGGTAGAGGAAGAAAACTAAGAACCACCAACCAACAGGAAGCTACTACAAGCTTTTTCACATACCCATGCTTATTCAGTCGAGACTAAAACCTATGCACAGAGAGGTGAGATGTCAGTGATCTGTAAAGGCAAGCATATTAGATCGCTTGTAGGTCAACCCGAAGGAATTTTTATGCAAATACTACTGGTCATAATCCACCATAACAAATGAAAAAAAATCCCTTGTTATGATTATTCACAACAAAATTAAAATAGTTTCAACACTATGTAATAATTATTTAAAACATTGGAAAAATTAGAAGAGAATATAATAGAAAGGCAATTTTTGGCCCTGGTAGATGGTACAATTTTAGAACATGCAAACATTTCCAGATAATTTTTTATATTAATTAGAGCTGACGATTCTGTCAATCCTGCATTTTATCAGGGTTTGTATGCTTCTATTCAAATGAAAATAAAGTCCATAACTTTCCATGTCCTCAAATACACACAGTAAAAGCAAAATCATATACAGATTGATGAGCAAAAGAAGCCATAAAAGCTGAAACAATGGAACACAAAAGATAACATTGTTGATGAACTGATCAAGAAATATTCATTTAACTGTATGACAAGAAATATCCCAAGATAATTTTAGAGCAGAAATGATTTGCAAGAACTTTTTCAAGGACTTTAAACTATAATATAAATTTTCTATGGTTTCAGGGCCTTGGATTTGAACAACCAAAATCCAATACTTTTAATGTCTTCCAATAACGTGTATAAACCTTGTTTTATTAAGTAAAATAAACCAACCTTGAGCTTTAATCTAGAAAACTTTAAATACGATCTATTGTGTGCACAGACATACAGACTGATGGATGTGCACACAGACAATTAAGTGAAAACTTTGACAAGCTTCCATAAGGGTTGGATTGATATTTACAGTACATTTTGTTCATAAATATTTGTTTCATCTTGCACTTTTTCTGATTTTGGTCTACATTTCGAATAAGAACCAAAACATCTTTTCATATGCCAAAGACATAAACACACATACTGTACTGAAGTATAACCTTGACTTTCAAATGCAGCACCTATCAACAAAAACTTGTTTTAAATATGGCCACAATAGGCATTTTTTGCTAATCTGACCCATTTTGGGTGCTATTTTTCATCCCGAAAACAGATACATACATTCCAAACATTATTTTTGTCAAATTTAAAACCTTCCTCAACATAATGTCAAATTTATGAATCTGAATGCATAATGAAAATAGGAATAACTTTTTAGATAAATATAACAAAGCATAGTAGTTTAAATCTCTGAGTCAGGATCAAACCTGAATCTAAACTTAAGACCAAACATAAATGCCAAAGGTGGTACAGTTGGATAAAAGCAATAAAATTCAGGGCACAGTGACCTCATTTCCAATGAAGGCTGCAATACTACTCGTAAAGGATTTACATACCAGGTCATATCAACTTCTAGCAGTTGTATCTGAAAAATGGTCTGGTTCTATGCTTTATGATACAGCAAGACAAAAGTTTTTCATTACATAAGTGGAGAAAAAATGCCTTGGCAAAGGATGTACCACAGCAGCAAATACATGCTAAAATCTGGACCACAGCAGACCATGCCCACATTGGTCACCACTCGCAGCATGTACGTTGTGGCATACAGTCAATTCTACATCCATGAGACTGCAGTCAGATAGACAATAGATGGACTAATGAACTTCTTGAGATATATCAATCAACGAACTTTTGCAATATCAGCAGTAAAGGCCATCAACCATATATTCCACATTACAAAATGACTTTTCCCACATTTAACTGGTAAATAGTTTCTTGTGCATGCTTGCGAATATGTGATACCTGGTGGTGGCAAACTCTGACACTGGCATGTGAACCTGAGACGACATGGAATCTTTTTGTGCTGTGCTAGACTGTGCAAACTGTTGAAAGAACTTCTGCAAACTCCACAGATCAGGACGTCCAGAGTTGATATTGCTGAGGATGCTGCAAAATTAAGATTAAGATTGACAATTTCTAACTTCTAAAATCTTTAACATCATGTGATACTGAAATTATAAACAAAACAGAAATGCAAGAACGTGCGACCAAGATTAAACACAGTTTATATGTAATATAACCAACTATACACATTAGGTATAGTTATCTATGGCATTTTATTATGTGATTTTCACTTGCTCTTTGACCATGGGATCAAGGTCAAGGTCAGAAATGTGTTAGATTTGTTTCACGTTTTTTCGTTCACAAATATTTCACAAAATCATTGATTTTTTTTCCTCACATTTTGGACGAATCATTTGGAAGCTAAGACGATTCATCAGGTGACATGCTTACTTACACTTTGCCCCTAGGATCAAGTTCACTGTCACTGAAAACATGCACCACAGATTTGGTCGTTTTTCATTTGCTTATATTTCCTAAAAACCCATGTGGATTTTTCATACTTAGGATGATTAGGTATGAAGCTACAATGATTCATTATATGACAAGCTCACTTAAAATTTTCTGACACTGGTCAGTCACACTTTTACAACAGAGCTTTGATTGTAGACTTGACAGGCAAACTTGACCTTTTTGTAACAATGAGTCAGTCTTTTTGTCATTATGCAGGTTTTGAATAAATTTAATGTTTTTTGTACATCTTTGTACATGTATATTATGGCAAGCATTTTAGCAGCTATAACAGTCTTGAACAGTATGAACTATTGTTATAGTTACAACATAATCTAAAATCTTTGCAGAGTAATTCTATCTTTACCTATGAATTTGATCCATAATGTCAAAACTTAAAAATAACGATTTCAATATTGTCTGGAATGAAAGTAAACAGGGTTGTTCCATGAAGCAAATGATTTAAAAAAAAAAAAAATTTTTTTAGGTGTAAATATTTTTTTGATTCATTTGTGTTGCATATTTATTGCAAAAAAAAAACCCAAACAAATACAAATAAATTGGAAGAATGAAGACCTTCCTCTAAGATAAAAAAAGTACACAAAATATGTATGATTTAGTTTTTACTTTATTTGCCGCTAGAACAGCCAATGGATATTATTGTAGATGTATTATTATTTTATATCAGCACTTATGATTCCCATTGCAGTCAGCAGTAAATTATCTCTTTACAGTACAATTATCTGAAGGCACAAACTATGCAAAGAGAATTTTTTAGTTGATAATAGAGCATAAAATTCTGTACAGTTTGCTATTGTTTAACTTGAAAAGTGCCCTTAAAAATTGTGTAATACACATGAAACACTGGCTTTTTAAAGGGCAATCTGATGATGACAACTACACCAATTACTATCTACATTGAGTGATAGATAAAGAGGATTCAAATAAAGTTAGTTCTTTTTATTGCACAAGAGGTATGTGCCTTGAAGATCCACAAGTCAAAATTTTCATGAACAAGAAGACATCATGAGAAGTCTTTCAGTGAAAACCTCAATCTCATATGATCATTCATTCAGGTAAACAGCGATAAAACTTTCAAGACAGCTGCAATGTTGGCCATATTGGACATCAAAAAGCACCACTTTTATTTAGGACCAACTAGACATCACAAGTTGTTTAGTAAAGCCATATTGGCAACAGATCAACATTTGCATGTAGGACCAACCAGATGTCACAAGAAATCTTCTGGTTAAAACCCCATGGCAATATTACTTTTGATTCTGGAGGACTAATAATAACAAGATTTTCATAACAGCCACTGTCACAGCCATATTCGTCATTAGATTGGCACCATTTCCATTTAGGACCAAACAGACATCATGACAGCCACATTGGTCATAAGATTGGCACCATTTTCAGTTAGGACCAAACAGACATCATGACAGCCACTGTCACAGCCACATTGGTCATTAGATTGGCACCATTTTCAGTTAGGACCAAACAGACATCCTGACAGCCACATTGATCATAAGATTGGCACCATTTTCAGTTAGGACCAAACAGACATCATAGGAAGTCTTTTAGTGAAGTTAATATAACCATCCAATAAGGATGTATGGCAAGAATATTTTCAAGATGGTGGCCAAAATGGACATCATTTCAACACAGATTTCATTTTATGACCAACTAGGCAGGAAAGGAAGTCTTCTGGTGAAAACCATCATATCAATATGACTTTCCATTCAGGAGGTGTAGCAATAACAAGATTTTCAGGATGGCTACAGTGCTGACCATGTTGGATTAGCACCATTTTCATTTAGGACCAACTAGACCATAGAATGAATGCATGTGTAAAATTTCATGGCAATCCTTTAAGTAGTTTATCAGTAACAGTAATGAAACTGTGCTAGTGGGCAGGTGGATGATTGACAGCAGACCATTTCCAAAGCTGCTTTTCGATGTCTCTGACCCTGACACAAAGTCAAAGGGGTGATTAAGTCTATGTAAAATGAACTGTACTTAACATCATAATGAATTATTTAAGATATGATGAGAATCCATCAAGAGATTTAGTAAATATAGGGAAATAAAGCTTCAACCAAAATATTGATACAAATCTTTTATAACTGTGACCTTTAACCCAAAGTAAAAAGGGTGAGCCAGCATATCACAGAATAACTTGTCTAAGCTTATCATCGATGACTGTGACTGGGACACCAAGTAAAAATGGACACGCATGTCAATGAATAAATTGTCTTAGTTTCATAATGATTCACACCAAGTATGATCAGGAGATCTGCAAAATTTGGTCAGTAGTTTTGACTTCAAAAAAAGGATTTTCAATTAAAAGGGCAAATATCTCATTGCGGAACACGTTTTCAATTTTCTTATATCAATCTGGACCCAAAGACTAACTATATCAGTAGGTGGGTCTGTTTTCATATGTTTGTATGAGTACTTTTGTGCAATTTCCGAGTCCAGCAACATTTTTATGACTTGATCTGAAAAATGATCTGCTACAGCAAGCAGAGATTATATTCAGCTATAAAGTTGGCAGACAGTGTCTCCACACATACATCTTTATCCGTATTCGATAGATTTCAGTGATGGATTGGTTGTCGCATTTAATATGCTGCATGATGTCATTGTAACATATTTTAAAATCTGCTTGACGGGAGAAGGAAAATGCATATTCATGTCCTTTGAACTTGATTCCAACCACTAAAATTACTGTTTCCACCCATCACTGAATTTCAATGGAGATAAGGCACACTTAGATATCTTGAAAAACTTAAAAGATAACAAAACAGAATTGATCCTGCTTTATGCTGACTAAGCTGTTTAGTAATTCAACCACGATTTCTCAAATGCTATAATGTCTCTGATCAAAATATTATATCTGAAAGCAAGGCTCATTGAAATTCAATCTATTTTTATTAGTAGAAATCTACATTGGGCAACCCTGATCTTTTGAGACTTAAGAATATACTGAATGCATAACACACTTCAGCCAATATGATGGGCTTGATGGTATCATCCTATTTCCTGGTTTTCACCTGGAGAAAGAGATGCTTTCTTATTCCACATCTTTTCCTGTCAGCTCCAAGTAATGCTTGTGGGCATAACTGCTTCTCTAGACATATCTATCAAAGACAGAGAGAGCATATGTTGACTCTTTGAGTGAGTACCAACAGCAATCTATTTTTAGCTACAAATATTGGTTGCATCATTAGGACCACAGAGTCATCTGATCTAAACACAGATAGTTTGTGTCCATTGAAAGGGCATGCAAATAGCTCCATGCCAAAGCTAAGGCTATCAGAAACAATTCTTGCTGACTTTCGACCAGTTCCTAAATACCTCATACCTCTTCAAAGTGGATGGATTCTCTCTATGACCTAAGGCTAAAATTCCCTTCTTCACAGAGGTCTCCCAACATGGGACAAGAGCCAGGTGTGAAGGATGAATTGGACCAGATATGGATGATATATCTGTGATCATGGCTGTTTGAGTGAGTTTGGTTTCAACATGATATTTCTGGACACATCAGTAAATTAAGGAGATCACTGAGATAGGACTTGTCCTACCAGCAATGGGCTGTCAGAATCAGTTTGCAATTCTAACCTCTCAATTGCTTAATTTTTTTTCAATGCTACATTGGTGGGGGTCACAAAATCTCTCCCGAGTGAGTGATAATGCACCTGATGCAGGCTTCTGGATCCCAGACTGGGTATAAAAGGCTAGTCAGTTATAATTCCATCTTGTAAAAACATGTCTATCACCAGATGCCCCTGTAAGTGCATAAATCCAATGAGAGATTGATTAATAAATGGACCATTCAGTACAAAGAATCTGGCCCCTTCTTGACAGTCAGCCAGAAAATTGAGCCTGCTGGGAATAGGTCTGATTTGTATGGTAAATGGGAGTACCAGCACAGAAATTTCCATACCAGAATGCTTAGGTCAGAGGATTTCATTTCCCCCTTGTTGAAGGTGATAGGCCACCACCACTAACTTTGTCTGACATGATACAACCATACAAACTGTAATTTCAAGTTAAGACTTTTATAGAGAGATCCACAGCATTTGCCAATCATTGCTGCATTACAAATACAGGAATACTACTACTTCAGTTGTGAAAGGGGGACAGGGCATTGATCCATCTACATGGGACATGAGAAACATAAGATCTGCTGCCACAATGAGCAAGCTATGAAGTTGGAGCATCTCTCTTGCTGTAATCCACTTATGAAGCTCAATAATCTCTAAGATGTGTAAGTGCGGGTGAACATTGATGCTGAGATTGGTGAAAAGCCCCATGTCCAGATGGACACATTGCTGTGGTTGAGATCTTGCTTTCCTCAGTTCAGTATAAAACCTAGGTAGCCCAACAAAGACCAAAGATCATTTCTGCCCATCGAAGGATAGATCTTACCATGTCTTTTTGCAGGATGTTATCCACAGACACAGCAGTCACTGTTGACAAAGTCCACTTGAACAGAGTGACATTGTTGTAGTTGACAATTTTTGCAAATGCCCATGAACTAATATAAAGACCAAACGGGAGAACATGAAATCAACATATTTTTCCATGGTAGGCAAAAACTGAAGGAAATGCTGGGTGATGGACAAATATGCATCTGTCAACTCTAGACTTGTTGCAAATTTTGTCCCTTTTGATGGAATGTTGAATAATCATGTCATTTCTATCTTAACTTCAGCACTGCAATATATTTATGGATCTGACTGAGGCTTATCAATCAGCCAGAACTTTCTATGGGCCTTTGAAACTAGAAAGATAAAACTGAGAGAGGGAATCTATACGGGTGATGGAAGTACTGAAGGTAGCAAGTGTTTGGTTAGAAAACCTGGTTGACAAAGAAGTTACAGACTCAAAACTACAACTGAATCGAAAACATCCATCCTCTACTGAGATGGCATGGAGCTCACTTCTTGCAGATGCTAAAGCAAAAACAAAGACATTTTTAATTGTTAGATTCTCAAATAGGCTTGTTGCATAATGGGCTTTGATTGATGCTCACAAAATACAGCGTAAGTGAAAGACACTGGTCTCTGAAGCTAAGCATACTTTGAGATCCGCTATTTGAGGCTCTAACCCAAATGCCAAGCACTTCAAAAAAAAATCTGAAATATTCATAACAGCTACTCTATAACCTGTGATAGTGGACATCAAGCATGCTTTCTCCTCAAAAAGGAAGAGCAGAAAGTCTAAACTGCAGCGAGAGGGGCAGCTAGAATTAACACATTTTCTAGTGCACAAATCACACAAGACAAGGTCTGTAGCAAAATCTGACAAAATTAGAGCCTTTTTCAAGCATTTTTCATGGTCAAGAAGGAGAAAAAAGTTTACAAAGTTTTCATTTAGATTCCTAAGAAGTATGGTACTAGACTGAAACAGGTGAGATGTGAAGATCTTCTCCACATGAAAAGGTGTTAACAAAATTGCTATCTGGGAACATGTTAGACAAATAACTGTTGTAATTTGAAATTTTGTGCAGAGTCCAAATAACTTCAGCCCCCAAATAGTGTCTTCTTTCGATACAAACAATGTCATCATCGGACAGGAAGAATGTTTTTGGGGTTGTCAAGTTCACAGAGCTTGTTTTGATGATAGGCTTTTTGAGAATACAAGCTGGCTTTGGAACATGGAAACAAAACAAAAACAAAAATTACGATGCAACATCCATTGTTTCTAATCACATGCCATGGACAGCTGCTTTATGCTTGTCACCTTTTGCATCAGATTTCAAAGCACTTTCACCCACAGACATCACATTAAATGTCTTGAGACATTATCTGCAAGAAGGCAAATAAATGTCAGCATTTTTTTGTAGCCAATCTTTACATTCTTGATTTTCCAGGCATGATGCTTGGAAGTTTGTCTTGCTAGCCATCTTTGTATCCGGGCATGTATACAGATGAAAAACAGCATCCAAGCGAAATCCAATGATTACTAAAAATTTAAGATCACGAAATCAAGGCATTCAAGGGTCCATGGACCCTCACTCTGTATCATAGACCTCACAGGAAGAATGTCTCTAGAATTGACAATGCAGTCTGCAGCCTTGCTTGCTTGAGAAGAGCCATACATGAAGGCAAAGAATCTTAAGAGTTGTTGTGAAGAAAAGAATCCTTGTGATGTGACAGCAGGTTTATCTATTGAAGTAATAACCTCGGCTTATCAAGATATCGAGAAGGTCAGTGAACCACAAATGTTAAGGCCACAAAAAAGTGATCACTTGTGCAATGAAAGTCCCAACCTTTTGCAAAACATGTGTAATCAATCTTAAGGGTGGGAACATGTAAACAAACAGTAAATCACACCATAAACTGAAAGCACCCTCTCCCCAGATCCATTGATCTGGTACTGGGGAGATATAAAATGGGGGCTTGTTCAATTCTGTTGCAAACAAGTCCACTACTGGCATCCCCTATAGACTAAATGGATCTCTGCTACTGCTTGATGCAGAGACCACTCTGTCAGGACGACCTTACCTCTCCAAGAAAGACTGTCTGCAAGAATATTTTCCTTTCCAAAAATATGGTGACTTTTCCCTACATAAACGGTTCCAGACCTCCACTGAACAAGAAGCAGCAAGAATGCCTCATAGTCTTCTGATGTAGGCAACCACTAATGTGTTGTCTGAGGAGATAATGTGATGCCTCCTGATTCAGTCTATGAATCTGATGTAGCATTATACAGACATGAGTGGGTTTGAGGGCATGCATGGAACTCCATTCTGGTACCTGTCTTGAATGATCCACCAGTTCAGAGAGAATTGAAGACCTGACCCTTAGAAAAACTCAGATGGAATATCCTCATGTTGTTTCCAAGTCGCCAGAAGGAGAAACTAGAGAGGACATGGGCAAACCAGGTCTGCAAATTTCATGGTCCCTAATAGGGATAGGTAAAGTCTGGCTTACAATGAAGTCTTGGCCTTCAGAGACCTGAAATGAACAAGGAATTTGACCACCCTTTCTCCAGGGACAAAACCTGTCACAAGCAGTGAGGAAGTTCATTCCTACATTGGCAAAATCCTGAGAAGGATGAGCTCTAATTTCTCTAGGTTCAGCACAAGTACTACCTGTAGACCAATAGCAAGACAAACTGTTGCAAATGGGACTCTTTGCAGATGTTTTGAAGCAGTCAGTCACTGAAATACTGTAGCAGAGGATTCCCTGGGACTGGAAGAAGGGATGTAAACAGAGTCTCCCAAAAAAACCTGGAAAGTTTCATTCATCTCATGGGTATATGTAAAGCATGGAATTTCACAAGTAACTGAAAACATGCACAACACTTTCAAAATCATCAAAACATGTAAGGAAAACATGCAAGAAAAGATTAACTATTACTATCATTTATCAACTTGAATACTCTTTCACAGTTTTGACAAGTCACTTGTGAAGAAATGCTGAAACCCTTTCTTTCAGCTTGTTGAAACTTTTTTCCAAGCAGCCTGTGGCACCTGCTGTGAGGTAAAAACACAAATGTTTCCAACTGCACTGGTTTTATTAGGGTAGGTAAGTTTTTTTTAAACATTCTATTATAATGATACGTAATGAGCTCAATTTTTTTTTTACACAAGGTGAAAAGGGTGCTGAAGTCAGCAATGAAAAACTGGGATGGCCTGCTGACAGGAAACGTTTTCTTTTGGCCTGAGGTGGTAACTGCCATCTTCAAAGATTAAAGTGACTGAAAAACCTTTATTTAAACATGATCTTCCCTGTCTGTGTATTTTAGCTTTAGCATGATTAGGGAGCACTTTTTTGCCACCTGATTCAAAATTAATTTTGTCTTCGCAGCTCTTGCAATTTCCAAATATATTCTAAAACCAACTCCTTTTTGTAATCTTTTTCTTCTAGCCAGCTCCATCTGAAAGAATCTTTTGACTGACTGGTCAAAGATAGTTATTTCCATACATTTTCCCTTTTTAAAAAATTTCAATTCCATGGAAGAATATCAGATATTACTCAAAACATCATAATGAACAACTGAAACAATTCCTGCCTGGACAATAAACCAGTATAGTGTGTTGGTGTTTTGTTACCTCCTTCCTGCTCAAATTATATCCAGGAACAAATATTCAGATTTTACAAAAAGACAGGAAAAAGTCCACTGAAAATTTTACCAAGGTGAATTGGACAGCATTTTAAAAAATGTATTTCTTACTAAAACCAGAAAATTTTCATCTTAGTGTATGTGAGCTGCAACTTTTCCCATCGTCTGGTAAAAACCCTGGTGCCGAGGTTAGGTCCAACAGCAAGGTTTGAAAACAAACCTACTGTTCGATGCAAAAGCAAAAATATTTCCTAAGTGACAGAACATGGAGATATGAAAGTATGCCTACCGACAGTCTATAAAGACTACCAAGTCACTGTGCCTGATGGAGTTTTGGACTGTTTCTGTATTTTGAATAATTCCTCTTGCAGGAATTTGTTTAGTGGGAAAAGGTTGATGATTAAATAACAAAAATTGTTTAAAATGAACACCGAGCTATCAAAAGAACTTTATAAAGCTTAATGACTGAGTAATAATAATTGCTAAATATGAGAAATTATTTTTCTAAGATCCTGAAACCCAATAACCATCAACTGTGTATTTTTTCATCAACCAATCATTTTTTTCCCAGTTTGAAACATGATCCAAAAAGTAATAGAGTATTACTGCACATGGGCCGATCACACAGAAGAAGACAGAGTCCTGCAATAAAACTTTAAGGTATATCACATTTATTTTTTAATCAGTTGATACACATTTTTACAAACCAATGGAACTGATCGAAATTTAAGTCTTAATGTGGCTGACATGTTACCTTGACTGTTTGATGACACAGAACTCTGTGAGGCAGATTTGGCTGCAGAACTGCTACTACTGGAACTATTATTGTTACCAGACAGGGTCACTAGCGTCCTCTTCATACTCTGATTGACTGCATCAGACCGCTGCTTTTTGGCCGGAGGGCCTGAGGACACGCCTGCACCTTGTCTCACCTGCTGTACATTTGCTTGAGATCTGCAAATCAAGACAACCTGTGAGTCTTGACTATGGAAAAAAGAAAAGGAAGATGTGGAATAAAAGGAATGTAGGGTGGTAATATGAAGCAGTTATGGTTTCTTAATCCAAGAAAAAGATAAGAAATTCATTGCTTGAAATAGATCAAGCTAGGTTTTGAGGGATAAAACTACTTTTACCTCAGAAAAGGTTACAGAAAAAACATAAACAGCCACATCTGCATTATGTCAATACCATAAAATGGAATACAAATCAAACTCTTAATGTTATAAGTACACACAAAAATAATATGCTTTCTAATATTTGATTCTTTCCTATATTTTTGGGGCAAATTCTTTATCTTTAGATTAAATTGGTTATCCAATATCAGGCCTCAAAATTATCCTTTTCCCTCTCCTCAATGGTTTGATGCATTTCACCAATTTCAATGTAACATGATATTAACTGTTACGACAAACCTTGCAAGATTTCTGATGCAGGTGTGGTGGATCTTGAAAAAAAAAGACACTTGCCTCTAATAATTATAAGTAGAATTCTCTAAAAGTGTTATTGGTGTACAAAAACAAAACCATCCATCAGCACAGTTTTACCTTACCTGTTGACATAGTAATAACAGGAGACCAAAACATACTTGCTGTTTGGCAAGTAATTACATGGATAACAATAAGTTTTCTTATATCATTCGGGTGTGTCAATAAATAAATATTTACAAAACCACTCTCATTAGCAATGCAAGTTTTCATTATTGACATAATTTTAGAGACAATCATGTTAGAGTATCTATCTTTGCTCCTCAAACGATTTAAGCATTCTTTTTTCCAGCTATCAACTCAGGCCCTTCATTTATTCTCATTTACATTTCAACATACACTATCATTTTAATAACTTTAATTGATGGCACTAGTTTTTAATGTGCAAAAAGACAAAACAAATGGAGTTGTTTAGATGTAAAATAAATACAATTTCAAGAACACCTCCCATATTTTACGTTATTTTTTAAAACTCAGTAAAATCATGGTACATTTTTGGGTAAACTCTAATCTCGAAAGGGAAAGTTTAATTTCACTGTAAGAAGCTCAGCAAAAAAGATGGATATATATGAGGGTGCTGTGTGTGATGTGTATTTTTAACATACCTTTAACAATTTTCCAGTTATATCACTAGGACATTTAACATGATGTCCCACCCAATCACATTATCCTGA
>QKMX01354475.1:15543-29513 GCA_003401595.1 Venustaconcha ellipsiformis
TAATAATAATAATAATAATAATAATAATAATAACTATACTTTATTATATAAACTCAATGCAACCAGCAACCATGATTTTATGAAAAATATGCATTCAATATGGCTATTAATAACCATAGCACAAAAACTGATATTAACACCAATGATCTTGATTTTATCCTTTGTAAACATGAATGTAAACTAACATACATGTCTCTAACTGCCATTGTAATCTATAATGCCTGGGATGAATGGGGCTTTCTTTTCTTCAGTAATACTAGTAATAATCATTTTCCGCAGTTGATTGTCATTATAAAAGACTGGTGATAGTGATGATAATGATGACAACAATATTGACTGCAAATTAGGCTTAAAATTGTGTTTGTTCTTCATGTGCAGAATTCAATACCATCTTATAAAGTCAGCTGACACATGCCAAGCTTAGTCAACATGTACAGAAACAATCATTTATATGATTTTGTTTATATCAGTGCTACTACTTTTTACAACATTGTTATCATGTTCTCACCTATAATGTTTTACAGTGTTCACTGCTACTGTTTGTATGAATCCTGTATATGCTCATATTTTAAGTCTTGTACATATTTTATTTTAGCAGTAATTGTCTTGTTCTTAACAGAATTAGTCTAGAGACACCTCATATATTTGTACAAATGTCATTGTACAAGGCCTCATGGAAGATTGGTCAGCATTAGTGAAGTAGAAGTTTTTGGTGCCATTGTTTTGGCATCAGACAGTTTGGCACCAGCCTTTTTGGTGCAGGCCAATTTGGTGAGAGAGGTTTTGGAACAAGGTTATTATTGTACATTATACTTAGCAATGTATCCAGCTAGTTTGAAATAAATCCTCAACTTTCCAAGGTTAATAAAGCCTGATAACATTGTTAACAAAACACTAGAAAATCACAGACAGAAGAAAAATATTTACTTTAATTCCTTCTTAATACAATTGCTCATTGACATTTGATAACATTCCTTTGCATAGAATATGGTAAAGCTACCTAAAAATAAACATATTCATGTTGTATAATCAATCCATAAAAAAATTATGTGATTATTCTTGTAGTAAAAAAGTAAAAAGATAACAAAAATACTGTAATGCTTTCTTAAGGTAAAAAAATGCCTTCTGTAAGCAAATAAATATGGTAACATGTAAAGACAAAAATACTCTTTTATGTAGTGCAGAGCTGACCCATTCCTTTTATAACATATAAATTAAACATGTTCTTTTATGGCTGGTGATAAATGCCTAGTGTCAAAATATGTCCAGTGCCAAAATGACCATGCCAAAACAGCCAGTGTCCAAATGGCAGCACCAAAAAGGCATGATCTAAACATTCAACCTAGAGAGTATAAATGCTGAGCAGTTCTGGCAGTCAGTAAGCAATCTGAATCTACTCACTGGCAGGAAATAATTTAAACTTCTTGGTGGACTGTGTAAAGTTGTACTGACATTGCCACATTCCAATGCAGACATAAAAGAGAAATTTTCTATTGTGAGGAAAATTCTGGCTTACTCTATAGGAAACTTGGATCCAGTAGCAATACTAAGTGCTATGATAAAAAATAATCAGGACTGTAACCAAATTCCAATCTTGATGTAATAAGAAATGCTAAAGGTGCTTGTGGTATATTTAAGAAGAGTAGAATGAAGTTACTGTGAAAGACTTAATTTAACGAGATGATGTACAATTGGCTAACACTTTGTTGTCAATACACATTTAGATACTTGCAAAGGTATCCTAAGCAACTTCACATTATATTCAAGCTCTAATTTTATTTTATGTATGTGCAAGTCTCTTAGACTTATAAAAAAGACATTAATGTATGTGTAATTCCATTATGAATGGGTACAAATTGGTGCGTTTTTTTTTCCATGACATTCAAAGCATCTGAACACCAGGTGGTCTGTGGGCCTTTTTCTGTATAGGTAAAATTGCCTCATAATGGATATTGTTGCATGTAAGTCTCTATAATGGGTACCTCAGTTCCTTTTTATGTGCAGCTTTTGCAGGTAATATAGACACTAAATACTTTTCTGTATCTTTTAAAGTTCTGGTTGGACAAATACAGGTAAGTGTCCTGCTCATGCATGTTTCTATAGGTGACGCTTGAGTGATGTTTATCTGCATAAGCATGCCATAATATTTAAAGAGCATTTAGTCACTTGCATGGGAAGCCTATGCAACTTCACAAGATTGGTTTGGTCTGCAGTATTTAATGTGTGTGCTTATCTTTTTGCCCTTAAGAACCTCCTTGTATATGTATAATTCTGTCATTACTGGTATATACAGGTGAGTTTCTTTTACCATGGCATCCTTAGCCTTGGAACCGTGACTTCACTTATTCTACCTGTAAATGCTATCTTTGACCTTCCCTAGAGGTTGTATTGTAATTAAGATTGTTTGCTATCACTATTTTCTAGATAATCATCATTTGGTATTGTTCTGCTTCCACTCTCTATTGAGACAAGACAGGTGCAGGCATAGAGGTTTATGCTTCTACTCTCAGGTGTTATTGTCATTATATTTTACCTGTATGCTTCATTGCTTTATTAGAATGTCAGTTATAAGTTTTCAGGTGAAGTTTTTAACATTTAGCTCTGCAACAACATTGTGTTCGAAAGATAGATACATGGCTACAGAGTTTTATGCTTTTTGCTCTATTTGTCTTACAGATTAAAACTTTGGGGCAAAGTGCAGGAATGCACAGCTAAGGATGATGACATCATATGTCTACATGTTGACCTTCCCTCAATGTATGAATCAATTCTTACCCTTCAGCCTTGAAGTGCCAAAACATCGACATGTTCTGAAACAGCTATTGCACCCAAGTTACCACCACATAATTTTGCATTATTGGTGATTTCTATCTGCCTTGCCCCTTCAGGGATTGACTCTGTTTCTATTGTGGTACAGCAGCAAAAAGAGCTTAACAAACAGCCACGTTCTTTCTTGCTCAGCAGACACACAAACTGGTTACATGGATCAAACATTCCATAACCAGCCCTAACCTGATGATCCTGATGACATTCTCCCAACATGGATGGCCTATTTCTATTGTGATCAAGCCAGGCCATTCACTAGGGATCATGAGGGACCAAAACAAAAAATATTATGGGCTCAATGACAAAATGGCCCTGCTTCCAGTACATCAAGCCCATCTTATGCAGACATGTACAGGGACCAGTCTACACCATATACTGCCTTAAGACACTCATTCAGCATGATGCCAAGATTAGTTCCTCACACTTCAACAGATGTTGCTTCACAACTCTCTCTACAATCTGCCTCGAGAAGAAACTCCTTACTCAGTGACTGTCTCAAAGTCTTTGTTTCTAATTCAGGGCATTCTATGAGTTTGGTGAGTGGCAGACCTCATCACTCTTTGCCAACTAAGTCTCAAGCATTACAGGAGATCATAGCCTTACTTCCTGCAACCAAGAAGATGTTGCTTGTTATCAAGTAATGCCATCAAGTTCTGCCCTCCTCCACCTGGAAAAGAGCTCCAGCATCTGTTGATCTTATGATGAAAAGGAGTTCAACTTCAGTTACTTCTGCAGTTACTTCATCATCAGTTCATCAGCAATTTTACCTTTGACATACACTAGTATTTCATTTGGAATCTTCAGCAGATAACAGTGATATTGCCACTTTGGGGATGACAAAACTACGCTCTATATGTATGGAATGGATGGCCTTTGATGATACTCAGCAGTTAGTGTGCAATATTGTTGCTATGGCATTGATATTGGGATTTCTCTCAAGGGCTATCTTTCAACAGGAAGAACATAGCCTTATCTTTTCCCACTCTGAATACCTCAGGGCATGCATGGAAGTTGGTCTCAAAGAATATCCTGAGTGCTGAACAGAGTCACTTTGGCTATTGCCATAACTGCAGCTACAAATCTACAGATTGAGTCAATGCTCTCAGCTTGCACTTTCTTGAAGGACCAACGTAAGGCCAAGCTATAAGCAAAGCATTTATCCTCCAATCTTCTGTTTAGCAGCCAGATTGAAGAAGTCTGCAAACAAGCCACAAAGGAGACCAATTTCCCTCCTCTTCAACCACAGCATCGATACAGAGATAGTACAGAAAATCAATAATAGAACCCAAGAGTCACACATAAGATACAAACCTCTGAAAACCATCCTACTGAAGCTCCATCCAGCAAAAACCACAGTTTTTGCAAACCAAAGCAGATAAAGCACCAAGAGGGTCCTGTCATTCGTTCCAATGTTTTTCCTCTCGACAGTCTCCTCTCCTCCAAAAACAATTTCATCTCCACTCCGGCTTTGCACACATCTCAGTCGGTGGAAGGCTCAAATCTTCACTGCCAAATGGGACAAGATTTGCCACAATCCATCTATTTGACAAGTGGTTTCTGAGGGACTCTGCATTACTTTTTACACTCCTCTTCTGCTCTTAGTCACAACATCTACAAACATTCCATTGGACCCATTCAAAGCTACCACCTTGAAAGAAATAAATTACCTTCTCCAGAAAACGGCAGTAGAAGAGGATAAATTTGACTACCACAATGGTTGTCAACCTTAGCACCCTCAATCAATTCATTTATGGCTCTTGGTTCTCAATGGAAACACCATAGCACGTTTTGAATGCCATACAAGAGGGAGAGATTGCCTTCATTGTGGACTTAAAAGATGTATACCTTCATGTCCCGATTCTAATGATTTCCAGGGCATTCCTGCAATTTGCCTACAACATTTGTATACCCATTCAGGGCACTCCCATTGGGACTCAACATCAGCCATTGGGTCTTCTTTTGTCTGATGAACTGAGTAATGGCACATGTCTGGACCATTTCTATGACAGCAACATCAAGTTACCTGGACTATATCCTGCTGAAACATCAGGTGAGTTATGACAAGATAATCATTGTTACACTGCTTTCTCATCAACTATGAAAAATCTGACCTTGTACCATCTCAACACTTTGTTTAGCTAGGTATGAAGTTCAATACAAAGGCAAACAGTTCATCTCAGTAGTGGTAACTTACTCAAAAAAGAAGAAGGAACCAAGTCCCGAGACCTTTGCATCCTGGTATGGGACTTTTTAAAGTGATGTTGTCAATAACAAATCCACATTTCATCATATGATACAGTGATACAGAAAGCAATGGAATCAGTGTCACCTTATTTTCATTGCACGAATCAGATGGGAGAAGTCATGGATTGGTGACGTCATCAATCTCACAATAGAAATTCCTTGGAAAATTTGGATTTACCCTCATCTCCTTAAACAACCACAATGACAGTTTTTTCATTCCTACTAAACCTGCATATCTGGATCATATTAAACAGGTCCTTAGAAATAAATGCTTCTTAAAACCAGTTATGGAGAGAATCACTTTAGCAAGAAGGCATTTACTCTGAGAACGTACAAAGGCAAATGGCATATTTTCACCCAGTGCTGCACAAATGAACACATCCTACCTCTCCAGGTATTTTCACAGCAAATAGATAACTCCTCTGGCTCTTGAAAGAGAGAAAGTTTGCATTGAATATGATAAAAGATTACCACTCCACAATCACTTACACCTTTCATCATCACTGAAGAGAGGATATCAGACAAAACAAGGACTTATCTGACCTTCTCTCCAACTTTGGTATACACATCCAAAAAATGTTAGCTCTGTGCCCAAAGTGGAACCTATCTTGGGCATTAACCTAGCTGAACAAGACACCTTTTAAGCCACTCTCAAGAGCATCTTTGGCACACTTTTCTTACAAGACCTACTTCCTCATGGCTTTAGCAACAGCAGGCAGAATTAGCAAATACATGCATTATCAGCAGACCCCAATTACAGTTCTGACAAGTCAGGTCAGTCTTATTCATGATGATATCCTCTTTTATCACCAAAAACAGGCTTCCTTCCATGGGTAACCAGTCTTTCATCATGAAACCTCTGTCTAGTCTGGACACATCAGCACAAGGCCAACCACAAGACCCAGATTGGGCTTTGAAGTGGTATCTTAACAGAACAGAGCCACTGCATTGAAGGAGATCTCTCCTCTTTTCTCCTCTCAATAAAGAACAAGAATATATCAGCAGAGACTATCTTGATTAAGTGGGTAATTCACTCTGCATATCGAGAAATAAACCCAGCTCAAATTAACTTATTATGCATGTCAGTTCACGAGGTTAGAACAGTTGGCATCAGCATATAGCATTCAGCTGGAACTGTTCTCCAGCCAAAATTGTTCAAACCATTGGAAAGAGATTGGAGTCCACATTCTCTAGCTTTTATTTCTGAGATTTGTCATCCCAGTGTCCAATTTGATCTGGTGAGACCTATATCCATGGTTGAACAATTCAACCTTCCAGGTCATTCGACAGCTTCTTAAGATGCAGCTTCATAACTTCTACTGGATTTGTGGGGGGGGGGGAATTTTTCCCTATTTAAAGATGTTCCTTTACATGGAGTCTCCTCCAGTTGGGTTTCCTGGAAACTGTTTTGCCTACCATAGGGACTGGATATGGTTTCTCCAGGATAAGGGGATGTACTTGTCTCCACCTCTTATCTATCCTCCTAAGGTATTGTGATTGAGTAACATTTAAAGAAGAAATACATTTTTCCGAGTAAAATATATTTCTTACTTACCTAATCATGATACACATATACCCTCCCAGCATTCCTGCAGTTACATCAATAGAGAGCATGCCCTATACTCCAGTAGTATCTAACAGGTTCACAGATTTTTCTGCCAATCCTTGTACCTAAGGGAAGAACACTTTGCTCAACTGCCACTTAGGTTGGTAGTCAACATTTATCTCCCTTTAGCTACAAAGTAGTATCTGGGAGGGCTGGATTTGTCAGTTAGTGGTAGTTCTCTTAAGGTAATATGATTTGGGTAAGTATTCTCAAAGAAACATATTTTACTAGGGAAAATTGGTATTTGTAAACTTCCAACTTTTCAATTTTTTCTATCACCAATGAAAGAGTATCCTAACTCTGTGTTTACTTTGCAATCTTCCCACACTTAGGCAGCTTTGGTACATGCATGCATGGGTCGTGACAGTATCCCCTCACTTTGCTATTATCTTTTTGAAAACTGCATGTTTGGTGTATGATATAGAAAACTGTATAATTTTTTCTGTGTAAGGATACCTACAGTTCAATTTCTATATTGTCTTAGCTAGAGTTTGGGTATAAGTACTTTACCTCTTTATAAATAAGAGTATAATTCCTTAAAAATAAGAGTCTGAGTGTAAGTACTTTACCTCCTGAAATAGAAGAGTATGGGTATAGGTACTTCACCTCCTTACAAATAAATGTACTTGGTATAACTCCATAAAAATAAGAGTTTGACTTTAACATCTTTACCTCATTAAAAATATGAGCATGAGTATAAGTACCTTACCTCCTTAAAGGTAAGAGTTTGAGTATAAGGTCTTTACCTCCTTAAAAATAAGAATATGAGTATTAGTACTTTGTCTCTTTAAAAATGAAATATGAGTATGGGTACAAGTACTCAACCATTCAGGTCACTTCTTGTTTACATAATATTTGCATACTTTTTAATTTAGTAGAATACAATTTAATATAAAATTATGACTTTAAAAACAATTTACTATATCAGTGCAAACAGTGAAAATTATCGATGGCATTTTCTCATCTTTGCAGTTTAGGCAGAATTTAGATAACTTTATCCTACATTTAAAAAAGCACCAAACATCACAATTAGTGTGATTGCCTCTGCTTGTCTGTCAATCAAGTTGCTGTTGATGCTGAATCTATCCCAACTTTGCTCATCTGTCTGTTTGTCCATTCAATTGCTGTCCATACTGGGTCTGTCACTACTTTGGAGAGACTTAGCTTCTTTGACTTAACTTGGAAACTGTTGAGGTGCCTACATATAGCCACAAATACACTTCCTGGAATTGAAATGACAAATTATATTTGCATTATTAATGCAAACAGTGAAGCTGTTGACATTCCTTCTTTATAACAACAACCACACTACAAGAGATAAAAAGATCACTTTATGCACACAACTCATATTGGTTTTTGATTTCTGCATTACATCTACCCACCCTCACCTTCCCTCAGCTTAGTTGTTGGATCAGAAATTCAAAACTTTACATATGAACATTTAGGGGTATGGGTCAATAATGTTCCTTAGGGACTCAAATTTAGGGTTATTGGTCAATAATGGCTAACAATGTGATATCTGTTTTACAAACATAGGATTCTAGTTATTTTGTAAAACTCTCCAAACATAGTGTTATGATACATTCTCATTATAATTATTCTTATTATTTGTTCTAGATAATACAACTAAAGACAGACTTATTGAGGCTAATGCTAAGTGAAGATGAAGCTGAGAAGAGAGGTGACACTATCCATGGCTATTGGTAAAATGAGGCTAAAAATAATTATTTGACATTAAGTGTCATAAAACCATGTTATATTTCATTACATTAAACTTGTATAGTATCAATAAATGATACTGCATTTGATGTCAAAGTGCCTTATGAAATAATGAGTAATGTTTGAAGCAGCTATTTATACAGTATAACCTGTATTGGAAGAACACTGCCATGAGAGACCACCTGTTTTGAGAGACCTGATTTCATTGCTTGGATTTATTGATCATATAGTGTTATTACCTGTCAGGAGAGACCATCATTTATTGGTAGAAGTCAAGTCATTTAAGACAGGTTCTACTAAACTTAAGTCATTTATCTAGGCTATTTTAAAATTTATTAAAGCAGTAACAATCATTGTGTGATAAATACAATTAGACGGTGGTATTAAGTTTTACAGAAACTTGATGATTGTATTCAGTCTTTGGTATTGTAAGGCACTTAGTGATAATAAAAATTTTCAACTCATGATAAATTTGATATCATATCAGTCATTTAGCTCATTTCATATATGATGTACCTGACATCTGTGTTCTTTAAGCTCATAAACTCAGTTGTTTTCTTTATATTATGCTCATATAATAGCGCCAAAAGGCATCATGACATCATGTTTGAAAGCAGTGTAATGCCTTTGACATCTGAATTGAGTATATGTAGTACTTAAAGGTTAGTTTTGTGGTTTCACTGAAATTTTTGTCCATTCATGTAATAAATCACATTTTACATTTTGATTCATTTTTTTTACAGTATTTAAGTTTTTTTCCCAAAATTGGATTGCTCATTTTATGAACTTGTAATGAACTGAACGTGTGTAGGATTTTCTTTGTTGTGGTCCCAGTTTGATTCATTGCTTAATGTGTCAATGGCACTGTAACTTTAAAATAATGTTCAGTCCAGGATAGTGTTAAATCCATGGCTTTTTGAGATTTATATTTTGCTGGTAAGTCCAGCCAATTCCACAGACAGCGGGACCAAGGTGTAGTACTTTTTCCAGCCAGTGTTAGAAAATAGGTATAGAAATCACTGTTGATACTAGCTCAATTGTTGGCCTATAATATTAAAGTTTTGTAAAGTCATCAAATATCCAAAGACTGTATTCTGTGAAATCCCTTTTTGAAATTTGTATTCAGTATGATTAAATCCATTAAAAAATGTAAGAAGAAAAACACAAATACTGATTTTAATCACTAATTGAACCTATATCAAATCATTATTTTTATCAAATATTTATGTGCATATGATTTTACGGGGTTCATCAGGGGAACAACTAGAAAGTCAAAATATTATTCTGTGACATAATTTTAGATTGCATTTTCCTATATAAAAAATTGCATGTCATAATTGGAACTTGTTTATGTTGTAGCTCTGCAGCAGGAGATGAAAGCATTGTGAAAATCCTTGCAATGAGAGACAAGACACAAATGCACAGGGAGATTGACAGGTTAGACATAATTCTTGTACATTATATGTTTGTCTGCTTCCATTTTGTATAGTGGGATCTGTATACTTTTTTCCCTTCATTTGTTCATTTTTGTGTCTATACATCATTACATCCATCTTTTTCACCATCCCTCCATCCTTATTGTTCAAGCTATCATTTCTGTGTCAGCACACCTATTTAGATCAGACTCATTCTTTTGGAAATCAATGTTAATAACCCACCTGAATTGAGCTGTTGTGAGATATGTTTCATGTGGTACAAAATATTGCTTACAAGTTGAATCTCATTTCAACACTTTTTTGCCTTTTGCCATTAAAATTTTGGGTAAATCTTGGATACCAAAACAGTCTTACTCCAACGCATGGTATTTCCAAGGTTTATTAATGCCTTGTCCATCACAGATACATGTTAGACCAATAATAACTGTTTACATGACTGGTCAGCTAGATCTGATAAAGCATGATGCATATATTAAATATATTTTGTCAACATTTTATTTATAGAACATAGTATCACCCACAATTGTTATAGAGTTTAGAGTGCTATCTATTGTTTGTTTTTGCATGAAAAGCATGACTTTGTGGTTGTGGGGAGACATATTTGAAAGGTGATGATGTGAATAAAGAATATTATTGCAATGAAAAAAGTAAAATTTTAACTTGAAATTAAAATATTTGCTTTTGTTTAGGAACTCAGTCACATTTTGCATTAGTAATCAAAATAGGTGTTTTTACAGTAGTCATAACATGTATGAATTTGCAAATTGTATAACATTTGTAATTTCCAGTTAGTACTGTATAAATATTCTAATATTTTCCTTTTTTTGTGGAGATTTTGACTTGGGTCATGTTTTTATTTCACAATGTTCTGATGGAAAGATGTAGAACTTTAGTAATGGTTGAAAAACTGCTTTTAAATACCAGTATTTGTCACACTATTTCCAGAAACATGGTATGGTTATGTAAATTTCATGGTTAAAAATGTATTAAATGTAAATGTAAGAAGCTTATTCTCACATAATAATAGTCATGAGAACCCTAATATTTGTAATTTACTGTGTAACTTCTATAGTATGCCAAGTAAAATTATGAATAAGATGGATTAAAAGTTAATTTTTCGCTACGTAAAATTATTCTTAAAATGGAATCTGTTCCTTTCTTAATACAGTGCAAACCTGGCAATTATTGAATCTTATGACTTTGCAATAGTCAAGTCCATAAATGTACAATATTTCAAGTTCAATTTGTTAAAATTACATTCTCTGAGAAAAATCATTAATCTGTTGTTGAAAGTTTAATTTAAGTGGAAATGTTCTTCAACATGTCTTGCATTTATTCATACAGCAGAAACATACAAGTCCATTTTTCACACAGTAGTATGTTTCCAAGGTACAGTTTTTAAGTATCTCTAGAAGTGGGACAGTCTTAAAAGCTTCTAGACAGCTAGATGGCACTTTTTATCATCCAACTGACTTGGATTACAGAAGTAATTATGCTACAATTGACTTCAAGTATAACACAGTAATATGGAAAAAGAAGCTACCCCCCTCACTTTCTGGACCAATGTGCAGTTTTTCATGTTAGACAGAGTGTTTAAAACATATTGATACTGCACCAACAATGCCATTGATAAACATCCTATGTATAATTTTATATGAGCTCAATAAATACAGTGCAAATTGTGTACAGGAAGATTTTTTTTAGCAACAATATCTATTGTTTGCATCAGTGAATCTTCGTCAGACTTTGTCCTCAAATTTGTAGAGGGAGAAAGGTAAATGCCTTGAGATAGCAGGCTGAAAGTATAAAAATCAAGGTCACTTAGGGTCACTATTGAAAGGTAAAAATGACCATTGTAAAACTGTTTCAGTTTGACTGTATCTTCTATCTTCATGGAAACAATGCCATCAAACATTGCATAGGAGAACATTGGGATGCACTTTTAATGTAGTAATTTATAAGTCATATGGTCAGAGATCAAAGTCACAGTGATAAATTTGTCAGTTTTGGAATTGACCTTACCTTTTGTTTCCATGAATAGGTTGTCATTAGACACTAAGACAAAATTTGATGTTAAATGATATCAATGTTGGAAATAGATAAAAGGGTCAAAGGTCAAGCTCACAGTATATTTTAAACTTTTGGTAAATGATGGTTATATTAACATGGATCAATTTATATCAGATTTGCTAAAATGCTTACAAGAGTTGATGGAATATCCCATGGCACTGTCTACTCTAAAGGTCAAATTTCAAGGTCACAGTTAGGAATGTATATTAGTTTTCAGGTGCAGTATATTTTAAGGTTGACCTACATTTGGGTCGCAAAACATTTCTTTCAAGTAGATTAAGGAAAGAAAAGACTGTGTAAAATTACCTTTATCTGATGAATATTTCAGCTTAGATGTTTTGTCCACCATTGATGTTGAAACAAATATTGAGAGGGAAAGAACCCATGTCTCTGAGCTAGCAACTTTTCTCCTGATACAAGAACTGAGGGTTAAAGGAAAGATCACGAAAGCACAGGAAGATGCTGTGATCAACAACTACAAGCGCAAGAGGAGTCAGATGGATAAAACACAGGATGATGAATACCAAAGAGAATTAAAGAAATTGTACAAGAAGATTGCTGCCAAGAATAGGGTACTTAGTCTTAATTTTCATTTGTCTCCTCATATGCATCTGTATGCGATACATACACTAAGACATGAAGAATACACATTGGCAGATGTCAGTTACAAAATAACAAATATATTTTTATGAGGCTAAACATACCTATTTTGCTCATTTCTCAAAAGAACCATTTGAGATACTGTCATAAACAGACAGGACATTGCACTGTTCAAATTCTGGATGTACTCAGGTCTGAAATCAATATAAATGTCATGGAAACAGAAGAAAAATATGTTTGTTGCAGCTAGCAATGTTTTATAGAGCTTATTTGATCTGAAGCCACAGAAGATACTAAATTAGGCTAAATTGGGTCAGTTTGTCCTTCCAACTGTTGATCAGGTTTCCATCATATCCTACTCTACTGGAGTGAGCTTTGTAGGTTGAGATTGTACAGTAATGTATCTGGGTGGGATCCTTGCAAGTACACTAATCAGTATTTCATGCTTGATTAGTGACCATATGTACAGAAATGCCATCTACAAGAATGCTTATTATAATCAGACACCTGATCATTGTCTATACTGGGGCAAATTGAAGTTACTCAATTAAAAGCCAAAAGAAGAGAAGAGAGCAAGTAGCTGATACATGTATTGTGAATGATATCCCCAATACTATAAACTGAATAAGCAAAGAGGAAGGAAAGAAATATAATTATTCCAATAAAGTCAGTCTTGTTATTATTATACATAACAGGAATAATTTCAAACACTTGTGCATTTGTGTAAAACTTATTTTTTCTGAGGTGTACACAATGTTTGCAGAAATGCCTTGATCTGTTTCACATAATGGATGTAGTTAAATCAGTCAAAGACAAAGCCATTCCAAACGGGTTTTGTTAATATGTCTCCTACTGCAAAGGTTAGATAGAATGAGCAATTTGAAAAGCAACTAGATTAAGTGATTGATGACTAAAACAAACTATACCTTTTAGTTGACTGCAAAGAAGGATCTTATAAATAATCAGATTAAGACAAATTGGTTGAATTTAAAAGAAACATTTGGTTTAACCCAGTTAGTGGACCAACACCATGAGAAACTGACAACTCTAAAGCTATAATAGATCATATTTATACAGTTATGGCAGAAAATGTTACACAATGCATATTCATTGGAGAGATCTTAGTGATCACTAACCTATTTTCCTAACCAGAACATCCAGCTTAAAAACAGCTGTAAAATCCAAACCTCATAGAATCATAACATATAGGTCATTTGAGCATTATGTTGTTGGCAAATTTCTGGAAGATCTCAGCAATGTTCAGTGGAGTATAGTGTCTACTTCTCATGATGTGAATTATGCTTTTGATATATCAAGCCAGCTTGTCATGCAATTGGTAGATAAACATGTACCAATGAAAACACATGCACTGCATGAACATTTCCACAGCCGGTGAACTCCCTCTTGCAATATAGGTGAGAACTGCACGACCATCTTGTATGTAATAGGAAATCCGGGCCAATATATGT
>QKMX01354477.1:38314-50346 GCA_003401595.1 Venustaconcha ellipsiformis
ATCAGTAGAACAAACAACATAGACCCTGATCTGCAGGTGCTTTTTGACAGCAGATCAGGAGCATTGCTGTTTGCAATTTGACTCGTCTTATAAGTGAGTACATACAGTATGCATAATGTGAGTATGGTGATCATGTGACTAAGCCATGCTGCATCATAGAATATAATCTCAAATAATGAATAACTGACTCACATGTCAGATTATTAAAGTAACAAACTAGGCTTAAAACATTATGTTAGAGAAGATAAACATTCTAATAATTATCAGGCAAACAGATCAACATTGTTAGCCATTGGGTGAACATCTTTACTAGCCAAGGTTTCGATGTGATAACCTTATCTACACCCCGGCGTATCTAGCAGATATTTCTGTGCTTTGGATTTGTGAATTTCACTGGATGCGGCAGCAAGCCACCGCATTCAATCAAAATTAAGTTGTTTAAATCTGAACACTGTTCCTACATGATTGAGAGAAGAGGAGTACACAACTTGAACGGACTGATAAATAAGCAATTTTCCAGTGCCAATCTTTGTTTGCAAAAGTACATTTCATACAAATACTCCTGTAATGGATTTCCTCTGATGCATAATCATACTTCCAATGTTACACTTCCAAAGTATCCTTTTCAGGACAATTGCCCCTAACATTTTTGGCCATTGTACAATGCACCATGCTAATGGTTAGTTGGCATTACATACTAAGGAAGGCAACTCATGAAATCCAATAGATGTGGCTAGGACAAATCACCAATATATCTGTTCCATTCACCAAGGTGTAGATAGGGTTATCATATCAGAACCTTGGCTAGCAAAGATGTTGGGTGAAAGGATTACCCTATACCAATACAAAATGTTTTCAGCAAATTTAATGTTTTCAATAGGGGACAGGCTCTAATTACCCACCCAAAAATAACTGTCTACATAACTAACACGGGGTACAAAATGCAATAAAACTTTAACTAGAACCAAGCAAACTCAAATTGGCTTCCACACTGGAATCATATTCAAATTCAACATATATGTCAAATGGAGTGAGAGAAAAAGAAACTCTTGACAACATCTATATGGAATTGTAAATACTTGATACCGAAAATGCCTGCAATGATGACTTTTTGATACTACAGTAATTACAACTGACTGCTTATATGAAATTGACATGGAAGTAAGGAACACTGTCAAGAAGGAAATTAAATTTAAAAATGCCTAAAAAATTAAATCTTCATTCATTTTAGATGTCAATCTTCATTTATTTCTGAATTGACATATTGGACGAAACCTGGTATGAAACTGTCAAAGGGCATAACAGTAACTCTTTCACAAGTGCATTGATATTTAGAATAGATGTCAAGATACAAATCTGTAAAATCAATGAGACACAATCCTATGATTCATTTATTTCCTGCACACTCAGTATAAATATGATATACCTACCTTGCTTATATGTTAGACAGTATACCCATTTTCAACCAGTCAGCTTCATGATCTTAAGTATGTTTTACATGGAAATATTCCTCTAGAAGACCTTTTCACCTAAAATATAGATTAAAAACAATGAAATTATAATTCCATATGTTGCTGTTGTAGTTTCAACCAAGTCATTCATCATTCCTTAAGTAAAATATGGGTGATATACAGATTCATTATTCTCATCTTTACTTAAATAAAGTATGGCGGATGTACATTCTCATATCTCTCACCTTTACTTAAATGAAGTACATGTATGGTAGATGTACACTCTCATACCAACTTTTTATCTTTATTTAAATAAAGTATGGTGGATGTACACTTTCATATCTCTCACCTTTATGAAGTACATGTATGGTGGATGTACACTCTCATACCTACTTCTTATCTTTATTTAAATAAAATATGGTGGATGTACACTCTCATACCTACTTATCTTTATTTAAATAAAGTATGGTGGATGTCCACACTCATATCTCTCATCTGTACTTAAATAAAGTATGGTGGATGTACACTCTCATACCTACTTCTTATCTTTATTTAAATAAAGTAGAGGGATGTACACCACTTAAATATGGGAGATGTACACTATCATATCTCTCATCTTTACTGAAATAAGGTATGTGGAATGTACACTATCATACCTATCATCTTTACTTCAATAAAATATGGGAGATGTACAAAATCATACTTCTCAAAAATCAACATATACTACATAATCAGGAATAAATTAGTCTAGTGAGGTCACAAATGTGGGACTGGAGTGGCATACTTTTGCAAAGCAGATTGGGGGGAGGGAGGATGCAACTACATGTTATAACAGCGGTGGTTATGACAAGATTGGAACTTGCTCATGCACCACCCACACCAATCTACAGAGGTAAGAGTCTTTGGTTCCCCTCCAGTGTAGTTCATCCTTGGTCCTAGACTTGGCACCAAGACAACCCCTCCAACTCCAAAACCAAGAGTCAAATGTGGCCTCCCTTCAATATTAAATATCATATTCACTACTGTGTAAATTTCACTCTAATTTGATGAATGACCTTAAATGTCAAATTTATACCAGTGGATGTTCAAGATTCAATGCCTGAATATGTTTTTTTCTACCATGTCATGTTACTGTTAAATGAACCTACTGAATTTAATCTTTTAGCCACAGCTGGGTGCTATATAGAAATACAACAAAGGGGCTGGCTTTAAGTATAGGTTGGTACAACATAATAGTGACAACAAAGAAAGACTTAATGCACAGGTGTATGCAACACAGAAGTGAATGCAAAGAAAGGTTTGATGTATACTAAAGTGACCAAAGAGGAAAGCTTTAAGTACAGATTGATACAATACAGAAGTGACCACAATGGGAGGTTTGATATTCAGATTGGTACTATAATGAAGAGACCACAAAGGGAGGCCTGATGTACAGGTTTGTACAATACTGATGTGGCCACAAATGGTGGTTTGATGTGCAAGTGGTTGCTATACAGAAAACTTTTATACCACAAAGTGAAGCTTTACACTGGTGGATAATACTGAAGTAATCATATAGGCATGCTTGATGTACAAGTGAGTGCTATATACAAGTGACAAAAAACTGATGTGCAGGTGTGTGGCAAACACAAGTGACAATAAAGGGAGGCTTGATGTACAGGTGGGTGCTATATATGTCACCACAAGAAGATGCTTCATGTATTCATGTACTGGTGAGTGGTATATAGAAGCGACCACAAAGGGGGGTGGGGGTGGCTTGACGAATTCTATATAAAACCGACTACAAAGGAAGGCTTGATGTATATGTGGGTACTATATAGCAGTGACACAAAGGGAAGCTTGCCCAGGTGGATACTAAACAAAACAAACGACTACCATGGAGAGTTTGACATACATGCAGATGCTATTCACAAAAGACAACATGGGAGGCTTAATGTACAGGTAGATGCTATATACAAGTGTCCACAAAATGAGGTTTGATGTACTGTGGAGGGGGGTATATATAAGTGACCAAAATTGAAGGCCTGACCACAAAGGAAGGCTGGATGTACATGTAATTGTTATATGGAAGTGACAAGAAAGGGCGGTTTGATATATTGGTGGGTGGTAAACAATGACCACAAAGACAGACTTTAGTCTGTAAAGATTAGTCATGATTCAAAACAAACACACTGCTTCTGTTTAAGAAAAACCCTTTCAGATTCAAAGGAGAATTAATGATGTATCTGATAAGAAGGTATCTGGAGAGAAGGAAAAAAAGGGACAACTTAGAATCTTGTGAAAAAACAACTCTAAGGTGTTCAAGTACTGAGTGGTTGTGTTACAATTTCCATTTAGTATTTTTCTTTCATCAACAATCAAAGTACATCAAGGGCACACACATGTCTATTAGCCAAAAGGAAAATCTCTATATCTTTCTAACTTCCACAAGATTTGGAGAAAAGTCATTCAATAACATGAGTTTTTCTTATCAAAACCCATCAAAAAACCACACAAGAGTTGGCAGGTGCCTGCTGAATATCAAACTGTTGGCTTCTTTTTTCTGATAACTGTGATAAGTCAAGGGTAACTAAGTATGAGTAAATGTAAGTATGTGTGCAAGTATGGTAGTTTGATAAATATACAATAAGTACATGTATAATTTGCAAGCGCCTTCTGTTGAGTTGAAATGTTTTGTAAACAATATTAAAATAATTCCTTTCCTGTACTGCATATATATATGAAAAACTAAATTTAAAATTTTTTCACTTTGTAAAACTATTTCCAAAAACTTATAGGATTGTTGGATTTTCTCTTGGATTATTATTTTAACAAAATATCCCAAGTTGCAAGGAATGATCAATGTTTTTACAAAATATGCCTGTTATTAAATTAAAGTCATATATTTATACTTTATCTACTATTATATTCTTGACATGAAGTTATAGCCAAGCAATAACACCAAAATATCAATTTAATGTACATTCATTCATATCTAATAACTTGAACGAGCAGTGAGGGAGGATTCATCCCTCAAAAAAGAGATATAAAGAAAATGAGGAACTTTCTGCCTTTATTTATAAATAGTAAAGTAAACAAATTATTATTTCAGCTTCATATCTGATATTTCAATAAGTCAAATCATATCTTATACAAGAATCCTGTAGTTTCCTGAACATTTTACAAGTTTATCAAAATATATTCAGTTATTCAATTAAGAGCAAGATGCCCTATCTTAATTGCTGGAAACCTTATATTAATAAACAGAGGCAACTTTTCAGAATATGCAGTCTACAAACAGGTGTATTTACTTAAGTTCCAGAACAACTGAGGTAATCTGCAGGTCAGAACCTCTAAAAAGTAACTGTTAACTGTGAATGAGGAGATGAATTTAGAGGGCAAGTATCTGAAGTTATAAACCGTCAAAAGGTGTCCTGTGTGTCCAAATTGTCTAAAGCACTTGCCTTTACCAATCAGTGTCATCTCACCTCTGTCCAATCAAGTTCAAGTCTCAGGCTTGGCCAATTTGTGAGAAAGCTGCCAGCAGCTTCTTCTCATGGGTAAGTATCTTACTGGGGCTTTCCCAGGTTCTTTCAAACCTCCACCAGTTATACTGGCCACCATGTATAGCCTAACTTGTAATGAGAAATGGTATTAAACTGAAAACAACAACATAAGCTGTCAAAATTATATTAACTATGGCTTGACATTGACATCAAACCTATCTGCTGGTAAATTATGGAATAACAAACCTTTGTCTATGCTAAAGGAAGTTGGATCTGCATTGTGTATGTGTATATCGTACAGTGGACCCTCACTAAAAGCATTATTCAAGGGAACCATAAAAGTGGACTGTGATATAGGTGAATTTGTCTTATACTGGACTATGTCAACTAATATAATCAAACCAGTTTAATGGGATCCATCACTACTAGTATTATATCAGGAACAGAATAATACTCTGGTACTTTATAAGGATCCATTACAAGTGTTGTATCAGGAACTGTTACAGTGAGGTACTTTAAAATGGAATCCATGATTAGTATTATAACTGAGACTATGTTATAATGAGGTGACTTACAATGGGATCTATGATTATACTAGTGTTATATCAGACAATGTGTAATACTGAGGTGCTTTACAATGAGATAGATCATGGCTATTATATCAGAATGTGTTATACTGTGGTGCTTTACAATGGGATCTATGACTATACTAGTGTTATATCAGAGAATGTGTTATACTGAGGTGCTTTACAATGAGATCAATGGCTTTACTAGTGTTATATCGGAACCATGTTATTTTGAGGTGCTATGCAATGGGACTAGATCCTGTGTTCAGTGCAAGATCTACTAAATTCTGATAAGCCCAAAAGAGTTGTTTCCCCTACATAATACTCTCAAAAATCTGTACTAGACTACCAGTATACACTGAGGTTTTCAAAACAAATAATTAAAAAAAAAAAAAATCATTAGACCTTCCAAAAGGCTTGAAGGTTCTTTTATATTTTCTCTACTGCTTAGTTTTGAAACCAAAAAAAGAAACTTAAAAAAATATTTGAACATCAGTGGAAGTGTATCAGTAAATAAATTTAAAGCAGAAATATTTTTTTAACTTTAGAGCCAACAATGAATTTTGCATTAGAAAGACTACTTATTCCTGTCATGAGAAGAAAGTGACCTATGCAATTCTTGCATGTCTACTGAGCATGTTTTGGATTAAAGCAATTCTTGCATGTCTACTGAGCATGTTTTGGATTAAAGCAAATCTTGCACACCTAATTCCTTGTCATTCAACTGGCAGTAAAATTTTCTCTAAATAATTTCAGTGAAAATAATCCAACTAAGAATCATGCTGACTTTATGAATGCAACCTAGACTGACATTATACAGGCATGAAAGTATATATGCCATGTAACAACATGATTCTACTCTAGTAAGCAAATGACACCTTAGCAAACTGGTCAATCAGAATTGTAACTAGCAAAATTCTAGCATGTTTGTTTTAATTTTCAAGCTCTGACTTACATAGCAAGTAAAAGGAAGCAAGTATTCTTGCCACCAAATGAATTATCTTAGATTAAGTATTATGAAAAACTCATTGAGTTATGAAAATCTAAAAACTTACACCAAAACCTTTATGTAAATTTTATGACTGTAACCTTGACACCAAGATAAAAAGGGCAAGCATATTGTCTTAAGTTAATTCAGATGATGAGAAGCTATCAAGGAAATACATGCAAATTAAAAACTTTAACCAAAAAGCTTAAACAAACCGTTGATGATGCAAACACTGGTGGCTTCCGCCTTACTGGGGACATAACTCACTTTCAGCTTGCACCAAGTTAGAGGGTTCCACTTCCCCTTCACAGAAGGTGGCAACTCACTCCCTGACCTTCTGAATTAAAGTGTGATGCTCCTCCTTTGTTATAAGGCATAACTTAGTCTTTGTCCAAGTGGGAAAAAAAAGGTGCTGCTCCTCCATCATGAGAGTTAATGACTCGCTTGTGGTCATCACAGAATGTGCTCCTCTCTAATGGGAGGGTGCAAATCACTCTCACCCATTTAAAAACTCCACTGAGAGAGTCTCCAAAGAGACTACAGAAGACAAGAAAGGAACTTTCTTGGAGGTCCCTAAGTAGGACTCAAAGTTCAGAGAGGCCCCAGACCTCACTCAACCAGAGATAAGGAAGTAGGGTGGGCATTTCAGGGGACTTTCCTGTGGTACACCCACCAACATCTTGACTAACCATTGCTGAAAGAGAATGCTGTAAAGATCTCGAAATCTTACATAGATGTAAATGTAAAAAATGGCAAAATGTATTTGCATGTATTAAGTCTACACTAATATAATTACAGCAAAAACTTGTGTTTTCAAGGTTTTGTCTCAGAGAATTAAACAATCATTGATATTTAATTCAAAATGGAATCAATGCTAACCTGAGAAAGAATTGGTGGTCAATGACTAAACACAAAACATGAATAGAGAAATTGGTGTGTGACCTGCACTTCCATGATGAAAATAGCACAATGCACAACAAAAAGAAAATGTGAAATCAGATGATTCATTACTCATTACACTAACACACCTGTGGGTTGAGAGCCTAAAAGACATACCAACATAATCAAAAAATTCTAAGAACTATTAAGAGAGCTCAATTTAAACAGGAAAAATGTTTGATCAGAGTAGTTCCACAAGGCAAAAAATGATGCACATTGTTATGCATATTTAATTTGCATTATTTTAATGTTTTTATCCATTATGATATGTTATCTATGTATTTTGTAATTGACCTTTATATAAAAATCAAGTTAATGATCTACCTGAACAGTGACATTATTTTGTAAACAACATAATATATAGCAAATATTTCTTTACGAGTATTGATTAAAAACATTCAGATCATTATTAATTGTAAAATTTTTACTTCAGTTTGAGTTAAAAATACAGTACTTATTCTGACCTTTGAAACTGCCAGAAATTAAAAGAAAATGTGGATTAGTTGTTAGAGCATCCACCTCAGATGCAGGAGGTCATGGGTTCGAATCAAGATGGATGCCATGATGGCTATATTGACATCAGATCACTATCACTTTTATTTCTGAACAACTAAGCATTTTAAGATGGCTTTAGTGAACAGCTCATTTCAAAAAGACCTTCCATCCAAAGAAGATGTCATAAAAAAAATCTTGTAAAATGGTTTCAATCATAGCAATGCACTGGCCGTGCATACTGAATGTCCAACGGTCACCAGTTTCATTTAGGACCAACCAGATCATGAGATGAATGTGTTGGTAAATTTCCATGACAATGATCCCAGCTAAGTTTAGAAGCTGTGATAACAAACTTGTGCCAATTGATGCCAGATGCTGCATGAAAGACCATTGCATTATCATTTGATCAACTATATGAATGTACAGCTCACACCTGGTTATTAAGTGTACATTCTATATTATTATTTTAATTTGTGAAGTTTTCTTAGCAGTGAAACTAATGTATTGTAATCTGCTGATATTTTCAGCTCAAAACAATTTAGAATAGGCATGAAAAATCAATAAAATCAAACTGGAATCATATCAGTTTCATATTTTGGGGGTTATATTATTACTTTTATGTCCCAGAGACACAACTGTATTATAAATTATCTCAAAGTTTTCAAATATCAACAGGACAAGTATTTGGGATCTGCTGTAGGTCAGATGTTGGAGTGCTGGACTCTTAATCTTGAGTTCAATACCTGACCAGACCAACATGGCTTGGCTGCTTTAGTGTGCAAAAAGATCCCTTTTCATCGGCATGATATAGCAAACGTGTTCAATAGGCTGTTATAAAAAAAACATTCAGCATATCAAATAAAATATAAATTAAAATCTGTAAAAGTTTTTAAAAAAGAACAATATTTCCTTATTTGTGTTTCTAATACTTACACATATGTATGTGCCTACTTATGTTTCTGATACCTACACACATCTATGTGCTTATTCAGTTATGAAACCTACACATATCTATGTGCTTACTCACATTTATGAAACCTAAACATATTTATGTGCTTACTCATGTTTCTGATACCTACACACATGTACATGCTTACTCATGTTTCTGATACCTACACACAGCTATGCACTTACTTGTGTTTCTGATACCTACACACATGTACATGCTTACTCATGTTTCTGATACCTATACACATGTGCTTACCCACATTTCTGATACCTGTACACCTCTATGTGCTTACTTGTATTTTTTATACCTACACAAATCTATGTGCATACTTGTATTTCTTATACCTACATACATCAATGAGCTTAGATGTGTTTCTAATACCTAAAGACATCTACCTATGTGCTTTTTTATGTTTCTAATACCTACACACATCTATTTGATTACATGTACTTCCATTTCTGATATCTACACATCTATGTGTTTACTTGTGTACATCCATGTGCTTAATTTTGTTGCAAGAAAATGAGAGGGTCCAGTTCTCATCTTAGGCATGTGTATTTTTATGTGCAAGTGTGCATCCACATTTTACAATATATCTAGTCATGTTTACTACTACAAGACCATCATCGGTGTACAGACAGTACAATTATGATTCATGTAATGATTCTGTCAATAGTGTATACATTCAAAAGTGTAAAACAGGATACTGCTTTGAAACAGGTTACCTCAAAATCAGATAATCACCCATGAACAAAGCATACAGGAGGGAAAAATACTAGTACCATGTAGTTGTTTCAATTGGGGATTTCTGTCATGTTTGCTAGAGATATATTCCTCCATCACATGCCATTGTACATAGGAAATGACCATACCAAAAGAAATTTGGTCACAAAGAACCATAATATTGATGACATGACTGGAAACAATTTAAAATGAACCATTATGTCAACTATGTTTTCATCACTTTGGTCTGATTACTCAGTTTTTGATGTTTTTCTCTTCAAGGCCAGTGTGAGTCACATCAACAAGGCGAGACTTGCATCTGACTAATGATTACAAATTTGAATATTGAGTACTTGCTTCCTTTGAATGACCAAATTTTCTTGACCTTATAATTCTCACTAATGTAATGAGAATGTTATATGAGCAAATACAGTAATCAACAACATATGTCAACACTATATAACATATGGTCAGTAAGCAAATCCAATCAGTCTTATATATCTAAGATGCTGGACATAAACATTAATAGTTAACAGAATTTTTTGAAGTTTATGTATTTTCTACAAACCTACATACATTTTATACCATATTCTGGAGATGTATACATTAATTTAACTCCCATATACCTGACCATCTGTTAGCCAACTTCATCTACATTAATTTAACCCCCATAAAACCGATCATCTGTTAGCCAACTTCATCTACAGCCAAACTGGCCATATATGTTTACCTGAATGTACATGTAAATCATTATTATTCAGGTTTGAATCCTGCCATCAACATGTCAGTCTGGCTTACCTGCTATGGTGTGTTCTTTGCCAAGGCACTACTCAGATTGCCCCAAGATGAAACACTTGGATCAATTAACTACTTGTATTGCTGTGCCAGAAAAGAACCAAACCTTTGGAGTTCTGAATATTCAATCTGGAGCGATGTTTGCAAACTCAGATTACATATATGGATTTCTCAATGAAGCTGGCAGTTATTTTTTTTTTATTTGCAGTGAACACATTCTCAGTGAGCCAAGAAAAAAACAAAAAATTTAACAAAATATTTAGGCCCATGACACTTCAACTGTTCAAAGCTTTACTATATATTATATTTATTATATTTAAGTTGATCAAACATAAACATTTAATTCATCAACTTTGAATATGTACATTTTCATATATAATATGTTTGGTTAATAATGTGCCCCCCTATACTGACCAATCTGAAAAAAAATTTCAAAAATAAAATATAACCTGTCTTTTTAAATTACTTAAGTATTTCTGCCACAATAAGACCAAAGGGCCAGCCTGACAAATTCATCATATTTTATCAGATAAATGTATCCTTAATAAAATATTTCCAATTTTTTAAATATAAGGTAGGCTCATCATTCCCTGTGGACTTATCATTGGATAAATAAGGTATCTTCTCACAGAATACTACTCATGAAATTTTTTTTAGTAAATTTTCAGAGGTTCAAGAATCATAACAAGCACACACTGACAAAATTATTAACAATGTCCCTTTCACATATATGCCCATTTTAGAAGAGAAGGCTCTCCTTATGTAACAGTTACCTGCCCCTTTTAAAACACACAGGATATAGACCACCAACTTGGCTGGATCTCAAAAAGATGCAATAAAGCAACGAGACCAACTAAAATCTGTAGGAAATCAAGCTGAATGTAGAATTGAGAGGAATAAAGATAATAAAATGATATGTCAAGTCAAGAAGTGCATTACAAAAAAGTGATGGATGAAAATAGAAATAACCCAAAAGCTTTCTGGAGAACTTTTAAAGAGTTTGTTGTAGGGAAATGTAGGAGTTAAACTGAAATTTTATCCCTCATGCATGAGGGAATGCATTTATACTGATAATCCAACTGACATCTCAAATATTTTTAATGACTTTTTTGTTCAAATTACTGAAAAACTTAAAGAACCCAGAACTTCATTTGATCATAAGGAACTCAAAACTTTTGTGCTAAAAAATACAAAATAATATAAAGTTTGAAATTCTTGAAATGAGTCTTGTTGAAACATATTCAATAAATGGATGATTGTAAAGCTACAGTACTTGACATGACTGGACCAAGGCTAGTAAAGGCAGCTGTACCTGCAATAGTAGAGAGCATACCTTTCATGAAACTACCACAGACATGGAAAACTGCCAAGGTAATACCACTGCATAAAGCTGGAACAAAAGATGATCTAAAAAACTACAGACCCTTCTCTATCCTTCCTTTGTCTTTTCAAATTACCAGAAAAATATGTACATGATTCTTTTCTCAACTACCCAAACACTTATACTCTTATTCAAGACAAACAGTCTGGCTTTCAACAGAATCACTCATATGAAACTGCACTTACATCTGATTGATAAATGCCTGAAAGCATCAGATAAAAGAGAAAACAGTAGGCACCATTATGGTTGATTTTGTAAAG
>QKMX01354478.1:8645-19043 GCA_003401595.1 Venustaconcha ellipsiformis
GGCTGCCATGTATCTTGTGCTGAAAAATGGCGTTAAACCCTACGATGACAAGAACAACAACAACAACACGTGTGTAAGATTCTACATCCAGGAAGTATACCCTGTCTATTTGATACTCAACCCAACTCCCATTCAACTCTAATCGACCCCACTCCACAAAAAAAATATAAAGCGTGTATGCTTATACAAATAGCTAGTGTATCGTTCTTCGTTTTTACTGATATAATAACTTGCATTGAAATTGTCAAAATGCAACGAAAGTGCCTGGCGTGATCACCAGAAAACTTTTTTCTGGTGTACGATGAAGAGCGCTGATAAATTATTTCTTTATAATCTTTTGTTTACTCGCGTATTGTTCCCTCTAATTTTGGTGTACACTGACATTTAGAAGCCGACACAATGCTTAAACCTATTATTAAAAAGTAATTTAAGTAAATAATGTACAAAACCTTTCATAGGCATCACATAAATATGCAAGTTTAATTTAAATGCACGATGAAAATGATTACCTTTATATCATATCCGGTTGGATGAGAGAGGGGAGCCATCACTTATTCTTAATATACATAATATAGCATAAACATAATTTCATACTCTCAGAATGAAGAGATAGACAGACAGACAAGACATACAAACATATACATATAGAGTACCTTAATGCAGAATGATGCCTAGGTCATGAAACGGTCATCTTGATTTTCTTTATATGTTGAATGCAATATACAGCGAAACTTAATCACCAATACAACTCAACACTGTCCATGTCGCACGCAAAATAGCTCACCCAATCGATACGCTACAGAAGCAACTAGGCTACAACTCCAGCTAAAGATGTACCTCTAGAAAATTATTTCGGGGCGAAATAGTCGATTCCAACCAACATCGCACTTTTCACCGGCTCTTCTATATCAGAGAGAGAGACAAAGAAAGATAGCGACAGACATATGAGCAGTACATGAAAAAATGTTTTGTTAATTTTTACGGCAATAATAACATATTTTCGAAAATGACTTGAAACCACCCAACGATGACTGAGTTTATAGATCAAATGGAAGGGTATGCTTTTTAGATTTAGCTTTGTATACAATTTGTTTATGACCAAAGTTTCTCTAGTCATCTCAAATATCTTTCTCAAACTTAAATGTGTGTATCTTTTCGTACTGCATGATTGCCTATAATTAATTTTTCACTGAACAATTACTCAGAGTGCATCAAGGATTGAAATAAATCCGCAATATATGAAAATCTCCTGAACGGCTTGCTTTATCTCAGCTGAAAATTGAGAAAATTGACACCTCTTTTTTAACGATAAAATACAATTTGTATAATGGTACAATAAAAGAAAAACATCTTCAACCACTTTTGGTTAATACTAGTTACTATGCAAACTTACAAAATTATAATTTATTGTCAGACCATCTTAAAATTCAAACATTTTCCGTGTCAGATCACTGTTCTCGTTTTGGAGGTTTCATTGTATAAGGGCGTTTGTTATACTGCTACGAGTCTAAGTCTTAAAATATTTAACAGAAAGAAGTGAAAATTTACAATTGTAAGTAAACTTGACAAATAATTTATTTTTTTATTTACGAAGTGAAAATTTTACAAACCCTTACTTTATTGTGAATTAGATCCCAAATAATCCTAAATGTTCCACCGCAAGTCCAGAAGTTTAGAACGTTCCGAATGAATGGTAATAGATCTAAATATTCTGATGTAACACAAGGATGCAATTCAGGATATTTTTGAATAAGTACTCAATAAACTAAAGCAGTGTCTTAGTTCTGAAAGTCATTGAGCACTTTGTAATTCCATTAAATAATTTAAGTTAAAATGTATCTCAAATTATAAAAACTGAGCACAAATGTAAACACTGATCACAGATTCCCAAAGCCTAATATTAAAGCAGGTATGAAAACTTTGTTTATGAAACATCAATATATATACCTATTACACTTGACCTGGGACGCAATAGAATTCCAAAATTTGTGATGGAAAATTTCCCCAAATTGTCAACAAGATCCCCTTCTAAACATTCTAGGATCGCATACAATGATAGGTCTTGAAATAAAAATGTAGTAAATACCTTAAAAGTCTTGTCAATTGTCAGGTAGGCAAAACCTCTGCCCTCAATCACGAACAAAGGTCAAGCATACAATAAAAATCAAACATACATACAATATTTTGTATTACCTCTAAGTCTGACAAAAACGCACTATAGCGGAAAACTCTTGGGATGTTAAAAGATTATCTGCCGTGCAGCTTCAGTAATTTTTTTAAATTAATGTTTCTAACTTCAATTTGTACTTGGGTTGTGTTGCTGTGGAAGATTCGCAAGTGTCTCTCCAACATCCTTTTGCATATCCTCTGATCATTTTTGAATTTGTGCTAATTGTGCTGACGCAGATCTAATCGTAACAGGTCAACTTTCTTCGTTTTTTTTCTACGATTTTCACGGTCTTGGCTACAATCTCTTTTGTACGTTTATTCAGTGGTGCAAATATTTGCTCGAAATCTGCGTGATGTTTTTACAACTCAATCTGTCGCGACTGTAACTATCTTTGATACGTTTGCGTGCATCTATACTCTTGCTTAGATATTCCCGTTGATCACGCACGGCTTTGCGATGCCGGTCAGCAGACCCTGATATGGCATTGTTGGGGATTGTACATGTTTATTATGGTTGTTAAATTTCCTCATCCAGACCAGCGATATTACTTTATGGAGGCAGAGCTGAGACCACACTGCAGTCCACCGTTTAAGTTGATCGTATGGAAATTATACGTGTCCCTGGTGATTCGGGCACATATATTCCGAAACTTTTCTCACGATCGGCCAGCAGCACATAAAAGTCTAGTGAATGTTTGAAAGGTCGCGCGAGTCAGCGCCACCAAATATGACGAACATGTTACAGTTGTCTCTGACTACTTTAGGCACGTGTGCGTATCGTTGTGTTAAAAGATGACATTTGTGTGTTAATATCGGTTCAGAAAAATATTCCCTCGGGACTGTCTCGGTGTTCATGCAATACATTATGATACATGATAAGATGATTCGAGCTTGGGTCAAGGTCGTAATTGGTTGGGGCTTCATCGATTGTGGAAAAGAAATAAATGGCGGATGAAGAAAACGTCTTTGATGACTTGAGCGCTTCCGTAAAATCACTGATTACCTTCATACTGTGGCTGATGGTTCACTGACGGCACCATGACGTACAAACGATCGCATGTCAACAACTGCACTATCAAAATTAACAACATTTGGATTGTTCCGGATTCGTCCTGCGAGAGTCAAGTTTGGGGACATTTCACTTTAATTAGTCATCTGGGCTGCGCAGATAAGTCAATAACAGTGAAACCAGCTTGTCTCTGACTTGTTCACATTTTAAATGTCAATTGTTTCATAACACAACCCTGCCTTATTATTTGATATAATGCCACATGAAACTACTTCTGCTAATCCCACGCTGGCTCAAACACAAAATTGCTGAGCTTGTGTTCGATGTGCAGCAAAGAAGTTCATGTCTGTGAGAACCAGGACTTCAAAATATAATATAAAGTCAGCGGTGATTTCACTGAATAGTTCATGAAGTATGGGACACAGTGGAGAAAATAATCCGGGCAAAAAGCACATTCCTGGATACAATTACTGCAGACCTAGAATACGGCTGGATATGCGACTTCCTTCTAACAAAGAACCAATGCCTAGAGACGAACCTACAAATCGTGTTAATGCTGTATGTTAGCGACATGATCTTGCGTACCAAGCGTCAGGTAATATTTGTGCACACCAACGTGCTGATATATATCCCATACATGACTTGAATATGTCATGTATATTTAATTTGGTTTGTTATTTTGTTTTCATGATTATATGCTATGTAATATTGCATTTTGTAATCGACATTAGCCCAAAATCTGGTTCACTGTTAATCTAATTAGGGACATTGATTTGTAAACAACATAATACTATATACATTACTAATATTTGTATGTGAGTATAGATTAAACATTAGGATCATTATTAATGCACGCACACGTTTATCTTAATCTTAGTCATGGATTTTGGAATTCCCCCATGGAAAAACCTAGTATACCTGATGTTTGCCGTTTTCTTTATTACAATTTTAGTAATAGACCTTATCTTGCTGACAACTTAGAATATTCTGGAAATTAACTTTTGGCCTTCATCCTGGTTTTATTTTTTTAACTTTTGTTGTTTATTTATGTTTTTTGCTTAAACAATTACTTATTCTTGTGTTAACGTCTTAAAATAGAATAAGTATTATTGCTCTATTCAGTTTTTCACTTGGGTGGAAATAATTATTATTCACTGGAAATACAAAATACTCATCACATCATTAATATTCTTGGGCTGAAACATTTTTGTTTTAATTATAGTGAATTCAGACAAGGGTATTTTGTGATGCATCAAACAACTGTTAGTACATCACCACACTCCATGCCACCGGCACATTAAAACGTTTGAGGCTACAGGCACATCAACAAATTTAGTATTGTAACCTTTTTGGAATACCACTAGAACATTACACACTGTAAATTCCTTTTAAATTTTCACTTTGTATTCCAGAGAAATAAAATGTTTGTTGAAATTTACAAAACTTATTGTTTCTCTCTTTTCTTCTACTTAGTTAAAGACCATGGAGTCGTATCAAATGTACATAGTCCCATTCTTGGATAAAGAATTGTCTGAAGGATCATCCAGGAAGGTACGGAGGCAAGATTGCAGTGGGAGGTAAAACTATAATATAACAAACATCAATAAGAAAAGCATAGTTTCAGAGCGGACTTTGCGATATACTAAAGTACTCGCGTTTATTTTAAAGTAGCTGCCGCTCAGAAGTTGGCGAGCGCAGCAAACGTCACTCAAAGGGATGCTCGAGCATAGTTGGTCAAACAATCGTTGTGGCAAATTTACCTACCCGCGACAAGGAAGATTTCCCGTGGATGGTTTGATGTGAATGCCGACAAAGAAGCTCATCAGGCTGATCTCTTGTTTCTCGCACATGATATGGTATGTGTACATACATACTAGTATGCATTAGCTATTGTAGATTTCCCCAACAAATGCAAGGAAGTGGAGCCGTTGACTCATAAAGATTCAGCAGTGTCACAGACGCATTTAAACGTGTTTGCAAACGTTCACCACTAACGTGGCCACGGTTGCTGAAAATCAATCCATGCAAAGAACTTCTCGGAGCCGTTGCTGAGTTGTTAACAAAACAGTAGGTGCTGGTTTGTCTTGACTATGTTGGAATACATCGTGATCAAGCCATTCTGAGACTATTTAATTCCGTTAGTCGCATTCAGAAGCAATTTGGTTCGGTATCTGTATGTACAGTGGTAGTTGGAAGGCGGGCAACGTCGTGCTATTCACCAGTTATGGTACATCGATCTCTGACCAAATTGATATTCCAGTACAGCCAACACGTTACGTAGTCGTTAGAAGAAATACCTTCACGAGAAAGCAACAAATGGATCGGTGTTAACTGAGTTTCATTACACTTTTTCAGTCGTTCAAGTACTTGTGGGGATATAGTCCTTAACTTGTGGGAAAGGTAAACCTTCTTTGAACAGCCATACCATCGTATCAACGAGTGCTTCTAAGAAAACAAATTCTTACAATTCTCTGCAGTGTTGCTTACTAATTTATCCAGGCTGGAATTGAGACATTGTAACGAGTTGGTAAACTGCAGTTATCATAGCCAGAACTTCAGGTATTTTTTTCCATTCGACGCTGATGTTGTTTCTTGCATTCTTAGGTGACTGTCATATCCGTGCAGGTTAGGAAAGACGACATGAATTAGTGCTTTGTTTGGATAAACTTGTAACAGTATATTGCATGCGCTGTGAGCGGCTGTAATAACCAGTGATGTGATACTGGTCGCAAACGTTTTCATCGTTGGAGCTGAGATCACCAACACATGCCCAGCAATGTCTGTGGAAAACTTGCTTATATTATCATTCGTAATGGTCATATATGCAGGCGACGAGAGCTGTTGCAGGTCAATTTCGTCGTAACCTCAAACGATTTAAGAAACATCACAACCCAGTCCTGGCCACAGTATAACATTTTTAGCTCATTTTGCTCGTCACATTTAATAACTAATTAATTAAACTTGGGACTTGTCCAGCTACTTGCGTCGTATTTATTTGTTTGTGTGTTGTATTTTGCTTGATTGTTAAAAAGCAAACTTCCGACGACGACCTCTGGTCGTCCACAGGAACGTTCATATCTTCAAAGACCGCGTAGATTATATGTGGTATTTTCATTTTTGTTGCACCGCGGTAAATCTAAGAATGTTCTTGTTGCAATTTGGCATGATTGTACAGTGCAGTTTCTCGCAGTCATGGCCGTCAAGCAGATGTTGCTTACTAAATACATACAGGCAATGTCGACATGAAAACGTTTTCCCTCATGCTTGTTGTGTCAGTACACAAACCGGAATATGTTTAATTCACATACCTTTGGATCATCTATGTCGCATAGCAACAACAGCTGAATTTTACACCGCGAGCTTTGCAAGTGGTGGATAATAGTTTCGCACGAAAGCCTCTCTTCCAACCGAATACATTAACAGAGATATCAGGGCTAAGTTGTTAGCATTTGAGTACGGTCTCTGAATCCTGTACAGGAAATTCACTGTTATCAAACTTAAGCTCCCCCTGTTATTGCTTATAATTTCGAGGTTGATCTGATTATCGCTAGCAGGATTTAACGCGGTTAAGATTGACCATTCAAAACATTGGTTGTCATCATTATTTACGTTTATCACAGTCCGCAGTGGAACGTGCATTGGAATTGGTGTGTCACCCATACGGGGAAATATGAAGATGACAGTCCAAGTATCTAGAAAGCACCCGTCCTGAATTTCCTCTGGAATATTTTTGCAAATTTCTCCAGGATCTTTGCATAACTGTTAACAATGTCATTATTGATTGCTTCCATGTCTTTATGTTTCAAAATTATACTTACCACTATGAACGAACGAACGGCTGTGCGGTTATAGATGGTGAAAGTCAATGGTAAATTCCACATTGACAGCAATTTCAACCTTGAATACGGATGGCATCTCAGTCACAAACCCCACGTGGTGTGTAAAGTTGATACAATTTCCGGACGCATATTTGATAAAAGAGTTACAGCGTCTCTGTTTGGTTCATTTCCGATTGGCATAATCGACAGGTAATCTTGATGAGCAGGAAAAGCGCTTATGCAAATTAAATTATGGAACGTTTTGTTGGTGGACACACGCAACAACTTCATAATAGTGGCTCTCTGCTTAGATTTGAGTCTCAGGCTCTGCCAAAGTGGTTATGTGAGTAAGCTTGACAGTAGCTTCTCGTGGGACGGTGGTTCTTACGGTGGTTTTACTGGGTTCTTCCTCCACCATTTTTACTGGCCACCGTGTATAGCAAGCATATCTTGTGCTCATAAACGGTGTTAAATCCTTGGTCCTCAAATGAATCTTGATATTTAATCGATCTGTTGTTGCACGAAGCTTTCTTAGGTGCGGTTCGACTGTGATATCTAACAATGCATGTTTATCTGCCTTTCCTACGCCTCTGGTATTTTTATTCACGTTGTGCGCAGATTGTTTACAGTTGGTGTTGTAATCGTTGTGGTTTACATGGGGAGGGCTGTCGCATAACTGGCTGTAGTTGATTCACGAGTTCTAATACCTCAAGTATGTCAGCATTTCGCATACTGCTTGATATTCGGATCCCACGGCGCGATATGCCTTAGCTGAATCACAGAAGATCTGCTGGTATATAAGGGAATTACTAATTCCGCCGATAAATGTTTCAAACATTTTTTTCCCTTGCCAGGATCAAAAAATGCATTGGTTTCAATCCTGACTATTATTTCATTGACTTGTGTAATTTTTAAAACATCTCAACTGTGTTAACATCGTGAGGTTTCTCCTCAACGGTGTTAACCTCGTCGGGTACTTCTACAATAATGTGTTCTATACTAGTAGTATTGGCCGGAGCAAACGACACTAATTGTGAGCAGATCCGTGTGGTCGGAAAAGCTGATTATGCGACTTTACTCCAATACCACATTTAAAACATGGTTGAGCACTTAGACCAACACGTAACACGAGCAGTATTCGTAGTGAGATGTTCTGCGGCAGTTTTTTCAAGGCTCACAACCTTTACATTGATGGTCATTGGACATTTTGTATACACACAGCGTCATTTGATTGATTTTCAGTTTATCTCCTCATAGGTATATGCTGGTATCTGAATAGGAGAATAAAATCTAGCTTACATGTTAGTAATTTATGGGGTTCATCAAGCGACCGGTCAAAATAAGGCGTTCCTGTAATATTAATTTGTAATTCAAGCCTTTGAAAATAAACAGGCTATTCCTTTCCAGTATCATAAAATTGGCTTGCAAGCTTAGAATTTCTTCAAGTCGGTGTCAGCCTTAATGAACTCAAATGACCCGTTATCGATTTAAACACCGACTCGAATCATACGAAACTTTGTACGTTTATATGCAACCGCATTAAATGTAGTGGCCTGTTTACATAATGCCGCGATAGGTTTTGCTTCATGAGAGCTTCTCCTTATTCCTGCAGTGTTTTTATAACATTTCGCAATAAAAATTGAGTGTGAATACCATTGTTTTATTATAACGCTCAAAGCATCTCTCAGGTTAATTTATCTTTGCTGATCTTAGCAGATGCTGATATATTCACTAATTGTTTCAGTATCATCACTATCTCCACTGGGTTATCTTGACAATAGTAGATTCTTCAGTTTGTCTTGCACGATATCATGATATGACATTTCACGCTTTATCTCATAAACTTGACCTAGTTTGCATCGTTGTTGTTCCAAAATAATTACTATGTCGATTAATTAATCAAGATGGCCTGGATACGTATTTGAAAGATCATACTACATCTTTTGAACCTATGTGACACATTTCTATAATGAATTTAAGAGAAATGGCGATATAATCTTTCTGAGAAGTTAAAATTATACTGTTATTCGGAGCATATGGCTCTCGCATTAGATTGCTAATATATACATCAATCTAACGCTGTAATACTCTAATAATGTAATACTCTACTAATAGAACATATTTCCACACATTCTCCAAGAAATATAGAAATATAATCCCTTTCAATATAAAATATTCCCGTACATAGAAAACATTCTCCGTAAAATACATTATAGAGGTCATGAGCAATAATAATGCATTCTGCTAGCTATATATTTTCTCATAGAGAAAGATATCTATGCATAAAATATGAAGCATAATTGAGATCGTTTATTTGCAACAATTTCTCAAAGTGCTCAACAAATTTCACTTCTGCTTGCTACTCTGTGAGCTATTGATAAGTGTCACTGACGCTTTTGTTTCACTTCATTCCAACTCCATGTAGAATTCATTTTTAGTATAAATTACAAATCTTTCTTAAACATAATGAATGTCGAAATATTTCACGAGTGAAGTGGAAACATTATATTGTCACAAGTGACAGTAGCAAATGTTTCCACATCATAAATGTACACTAGAGTCTACAAATCAAAATATTAAGTGGCCAAGATATACATATGGTCACACTAAGTCAAGTCTCAACGAGATCAGACGATCTGAAGTATGATGAGGTCACATCAAGTCATATCCAAGTACAGATGATAGGGGTCACACCAAGTCATATCCATTTGAGGTCAAACAATCTGTAGTGTATACAGGTGATAGGGGACACACCAAATCAAATCCCGATGAGGTCAGACGATATGTAGGGTGTACAAATGGTAGGGGTCACGCAAAGACAAGTCGTGACGAGGTAAAACAATCTGTGGGGTGTCACAACAAGTCCCAAAGGTATGCATGTGGTAGGGATCACACCAAGACAAATCCAGATGAGATCCAACAATCTGTAGGGTTTACAAATAATGAGGAACACATATGGAGTTGTTAGTTAGGAAACATAGCAACTCTTCTTTTCCTAATTTGAATTGACAGTTTGAAATTTTAATTGTAGCCAGAGGTTGTAATCTGTCATTCAATGAATGTCAGTATCAAGCTTGAAATGTGAAGTTGGAAGCAAGTCAGTTACTCTAAATCAATGTTCCCTCTAAGGTGCAGGACTGCGCGGCCGCGCAGCTCATTAGAAAATGCCGTTTCAAAATTCTGCGCACACAGGATAAACTATTAGAAGGAACGTTGCTCTAAATGATGTAATTTTTTTTAGTAATCTTTAAGTATCAGTAAATTCAAATTTATGTTCAACATATTACATAAGTGTCCAGTTCCTATCATATATTGATCCTTTATTCTGCATAGTATACTGTCAAAGGCTATTTCCATAGTATAAGGAATGTCAAGGTCAGTCTTGCATTTTCTTACAAAGAC
>QKMX01354484.1:0-14407 GCA_003401595.1 Venustaconcha ellipsiformis
CTATGCTAAATACGAAACTGTAGAGCGCCACCTAAGTGAACAGGTGTAATGAAATTTGGTTTCTGAGTGAATAATATAGTCCTACTTTAAAAGTAGTGCACTATGCATTAGGTTTGTTTAATTGCAGGTAACCATGGTGAGTGAGTGGTTTATGGTGTTCAACTTTTCAGACCAGTCACATCTCACCCCTGTCCGCATCAGTTTGAGTTTCGTCTAGAGATAGATGGGTATGTAATAATGCTTGCAAGTATTTCCCCACGATGTCTTATATAGCCTTTCATGTACAGAAAATGGTGTTAAAGACTGGTTAAGAACTATATAGAATATAAATCTCATTCAGGTTTAATATTAATTTTTATAGGAAATACAGCTTTAAAAAATCTGGATGGCCAGCATAAGACTAGAATTTACTGTGAATTCAGTTATTGTGTGGGTAGCAACATTTGCAGCTTTTTGAAAAATTACATTTTCATCTGTACTAAAGTATGTTCATGGGTTGAGAAATGGGTCCATTTGTTTCCATCATAAAAACAATGTTCATAATGTATTTAAATTCATGCTTAAAACAATCATGAAATTGATGAAAATTTGCAGTTCACAAAACATTGAACACAGTACATTTGGGGGTTGGTACTGAAGCAGAGGAAGAATAAATCAGACTAAGAATCCAAAATCTGAGACAAACATTTTGTCTGTCAAGTCCTTTTAAATTTATCTAAAGTAACAATTGATATATTGTCATCCTCTGACACTCATAAATCTGTCAACAAAAAAATGCTCAGAAGGTTTTATAATGTTTAGATTCAATTCATAAAGTTAAAAAATTTTTGGTTTCGCGTTTGTTTCAAAATTCCCCAATCACTGAGTTTAAACTGAAATTTACTGATAAACCTCTTTTCTGATACTGTGGGCAGCCTTGAAAAGTTAATTCTTTTTTTGATCCCTAGGTATAAGGTTGAATTTTCAGGTCCATTGTAAAACTCTTAATTTCAGATCATGATAAATGACAAGTCATAAATGAAAAATGTGACCTGAACAGTTCATTTAGTTTGTAAGAGGAATACCCTTATAAAATGCATATTTATTGTCTTTAACGTGGAGTACATGACAAATTTTCTAAAAGCAGCATTTAAATTTTAAAATTATTTTCTTCATGCTGTATTGTGAAAAAGTGTCTTTCATTTTTTTTTTTTTAATTAAAGATTTTACTAAAGGGTTAACTTTAACAAAGTTATTCTCATTCTAGGTGAATTCTCTGTATTCATATAACTTAAAATTGACACAAAGGGTCTATATCTGAACTACATGTACTATCCAGTACCTGAGCAGACTTAAACTGGTTTCCAGAACTGAAGAGTGGCTGTCAGCATATTACATAAAATAGCTCTCCTCTTCATAGTGTATAAACACTGAAGAAATTCATGAACTCAAAAGACTTGGCAATGTGTCCAGATTTACTAAAATGATTCAAGTGGGCCAGATATCAAGCTGCTTTTTAGACAAATTTGATTAAAGATTTTACTATCTATAATCAGGACCTTGGATATCTGATTGGTCAAAAGTACTCACATTTACTGATCTCACCTGTCTTTGTGGGTTCAAATCTCAGGCTCAGTGAGAAAACTTTGCCAGTATAAAAACAGCTAATTTTAATAATGGTGACCATATTTGATGGTATATGTACATCACTGGTACAAAATTGCAACTCATCTATGCCATGATGTTGTCAAATTTAGTCAAATTATGTTGAGCAGTATTTTTTATTTTACAAGAAGTCATTTTAAGTTTTTTCAACAATTAGTAATGCAGCCATATATAGTAGTGGATCATCATTATTTGCTTAAACCTGAAATAGACCCCACTTGTAAAATTTGACTAAATTCTACTGAGCAGTTTTGATGATGAAACTACTGAAGTGGTGACAGATGAAGTACCATACCATAAGCTCACTTGGCCACAAGGCCAGGTGAGATAAAAAAAACAAAACAAAGAGACTGTTTTCAATACCTCCTGCACATATGAACGCAGAAGTTCAGTAATTTATTTTTAATTCCAACATCTCTATCAACCTATCCATATGAGACAGTTAGAAAATACAGCAACCGGTCTGAAGAGTTACAAATTCAAATACATCCAATACTATGATTTGAAAAACCAAACATGTTTTGACATTCCATCACTTATTTCACAAGAAAGGTAAATACAATAGTGTAGCAAGTTAAAATATCACATTAAATTACACAGATTCTTATGTTTTCACTCCCATATCATGAGCTAGTAATAAATATATATTCAGAGGCACAAGACTTGAAAATATAGGTAGTGGACGGATAAAAAATGGACTATATGCTTTATTTTCAAATCTACTTCAGAGGACAAATACTAAAGCAGTTTTTTTCTTGTTAATTCTTATTTTTTGAAGAATGGATGTTTTTTATACTGAAACGTGACATTGCTTGGAAAAAGCCAAAGTTTATGAGAAATGGGTATACCACACATTACACAATATATCTGGTTGAATTACAGATAATGTCAGCCTAAATAAAATTTGAACAATGAACAAGAAAGTGATTTGATTCATACTTTATTCAGTATTGGGCTTTGATACTTTATTCAGTATTGGGCTTTCATACTTTATTCAGTATTAGGCTTACATACTTATTCAGTATTGGACTTTCATACTTATTCAGTATTAGGCTTTCATACTTATTCAGTATTGGGCTTTAATGCTTTATTCAGTATTGGGCTTTCATACTTATTCAGTATTGATCTTTCATATTTTATTCAATATTGAAAATAGACTAAAAAGGTATGATATGCAAAATTTCTTTTATCTAAATCACTGTCTAATTGTTGCTTAAATAATCTTCACTACTTTATGATGGTCAGTCAAAATGAAGAAGAAAAACCCAAACTTCCTCTCCATGAATGGATTTGCTCTCATTTATTTTACCTTTGTTTTCGAATAACTGCCCATGTATATTTCTGGAACAATTGAACCTCATGTTTCCATACCATTCTTTGATATTTGTAGACTAAAACTTCCACAAGACCTCATATGCAAATCATGTACATGAATGTGGCATTTGTATTGGACACAAAATTGTTCAGTATAGGAAACTCACTTGTAGTTAACTCAAGTACACTGACTTGTAAGAAAAGCAATTATTACCTGAAATAAAAGATCTTTTTGGATCATGTTAAATCTGCTGTAATAAATACTGGGTCATCTAAATCGTAGTTGACTGTATAAAATGCAGTTTACACGCACATTCTTTTTAGGTACAGTTTATATGAAGTTCTTGTAATTTTACTTGAGGGGGAAAATCAATTTGTAGCTGTTTCTTTGGTCTGAGTCTCTGAGGTACACAAATTAAATCTTCAATTCACTTCACGTTGTTTACACATAAAAGTTGATAATTTCATTACATTTTTACTACCATCAAAATGAGTACAGCTTGAGAATTCATGTCTAGAAATTTAATCCTAAAACAAACAGTACCAAAGATAAAGATATTTCTAAATAAGATAGATTTTTACACTTAAATTACTTGGTCCATGATGGCAATCATGCACAACATAATGCTAAAGTTCAGATTTTGTTTCCATCAAGCATTAATATCAGGACACATTTGGAAATGTGTAATTTAAATAAATTAAGATTTTAGTTTAAAAAATCCAGAGAATAATCCAGAAGCAAAAAGGGAAACCAGAACTCTGTTGAAACAGAGAGAGAGAGTCAATGCTTTCATGACCTCTAGTCCTAGACTTGTTTCAAGGTATTATCTATGGTTTTGTATACAACGGACTGTCACTTTTGGTTTCAAATAGTGGATCGTTGCTTTCATTTTTAAAAATTAAAAAAAGAGAGATCTCTGGTACTCCTATAAATGCCAGGGATATGTTATAAAAATTTAATTATAATTAAAATACTAATGCTATAAAATTCCAAATACTGACAGCATCTTTTAATCAAGTCAAAGTAAAGTACATATTGCTACTATAATATCACAAATACGTGCTAACAGGATCACAGCCTTTGATAAAAAAATGCGAAAACCACGTGTACTAAATGAAGACAGAATAAATATCTGCCAACACAATACTATACATCTTGTGTTTCCATGCCATCCAAAGTCCTGGCTAAATTGCCGTGATGACCTTGTAGCTGAAATATTCTCTAACATCTACTTTCAAATCCTAGCTAACTCCAGACTCTAAATTACATTAGATATGTTTCTAAAGCATACATCTTACAATTTGCTAGTCTTTAGACTTTCAACATGTTATATATATGCTAAACAATAAGATATACACATCTGAGAAAAATAAAGATACAATTTCAAATAACTGACAATGTTTTTTCCCCACTGTAAATGACATAAAATTGGCCTCCTTGCCATTATTGTAATAAAAATGAAGGAGACAGTGACGTGCATTCTCTCTCCACAACTTAATTACCGGTACATACAGCATGTTATTTAATTCTTATAAAGTATGTTATTTAGTTCTAATACAGTATTTATTTAGTTCTCATACAGTGTGCATTATTTTGTCTTTGCAATCTGATAGTTAACAAAATGTTAATAAAAAAAGAAAATCTCTTGACTGTAAACAATTGGTGTGTAATTTAATGCATTTCCCAAGTATTTAGGCCTGGAAGTTTGTTAGAGACCATGCAATGGATTAAAAAAAAATATCAATTTTCATGTTCTTATATTTCATGCTGTATAAACTTGCTTATAAGACAAGTCAATCTACAAACTGTCAGACCCACATCTGCTGTTGCACTGTGCACTGGCAAATCTGGGTCTGTGCAGTCATTAGGAGTAATTAGTAGAATAAACAACACAGACCCTGATCTGTAGTTGCATTATACCTTGGCAGATCATAATCGAAGTTGTTTAAAGCTGGACTTATAAGCAGGTATATATGGTAGTTATTATTATTCATTATCTTCATTCATGATTATATTACAATGGTCACTCACTATAACACTGATTAGAAGAGCCATAAACATGTACTGTGTTATAGGCAAGGTTGTCTTATAATTGAGTACTTGCAAAAATGCAATTCAACCAGTAAACCATCTTCACTAGCCAAAGTTCCAACATGATAACCCTATCTACACCTAGGTGGATCGAACAGATATTTTGTCCTAGCAACATCTGTTGGATTTAATGAATTGCCTTCCTTTAGAATATAATGCCAAACAACCAATAGAATGTATCAGCCGTGCATTGTACATCAGCTGAAAATGGTAGAAGCCATTGACGAAAAAAGGATAGTTTGTAAATTTAACATTGAAAGTATGACTATGTACCCTAACATTACAGGTATATTGAATGACAGGAATTTATACAAACACAGAATGGCAGAGGAAAATGTTTATTTATTAGTCCATTCAAGTTGTGACTTCCCCTTGTCTTGATCATGTAGAACAGTGTTCAATTTGAACAACTTAATTTTGATTGGATGCTGTGGCTTGCCATCATATCCAATGAAATTTGCAGACCCACCCAAAGCTCAATATTCCAAGGTGTAGAAAGGGGTTAACTGAGCCTTGGCTAGCGAAGATGCCAGTAAATGGGATCCCTGTTAAATTTGGGACTGTGTTATGCTGTGTTTTATATCGAGTCACCAATAAATATGCAATATTCAATGGAGTCTGCTGTATTTACCCCATGCATAGCAATGAAGAGCCATATCTGATTCAGAATCAGTGTTCTCTTGAAATTATAAGTACACTAAACAATCATGATAATAATCTGCTGTGGGTATTATATGTACTTAGCAGTCAAGTGTATGTCTGGGTTTAACACAAAGAAATTTCATGCAAGAGTTATTTTTTTAGGGGACAACTTATCTGCAAACTGTCATCATTAATTCCTTAGGCTGACACAATCTTACACAATGATGAACAAATAATTACAGCTTTCCCTTATTGTAACACACTTCATTAAAATACAATTCTAGATATAATAAATAAATAAATATCGAGATTATCTGTGCAGATGCACACTTAAATAAATGTGCACAATAATGGCAGTATTTTTTAAACTTGAGGGTATTAGCACACATACATTTCTCGTACAAAAAAAAATGTATGGTAAAAAATACTGCCTGAAATGGCTTTCTTCCAGTACAATTTGTTATCAATTTCTGTGATAATGGTTGTTCATGGACGGCATCAGGAGCTTGTAAAAAGTACAAGCTCTAGAAATAAAAATACATACAGCATGGAATGAGTCATTGTATAAAAATTTATTTGTATAAACCTATGTAGGCATCACCAAATTTAGAATTATATAAATCTATTAATGGAATACAAGTCGCTATCGTGGTCTTGCAGGAGAGTGTACTGCTAAAGCCTGAGCCTTGCCTAGCTGTTGCGAAAGTTCACGAACTTTGTCTGACCAGTACTCACTACTCTGCTGGAGTTGTATCGAAAGCTGGAAGAAACAAAATGACAAAATAAGTTAAGACAGGAATATAAAAACAACTTAATAAAAACCATAAAAAATGACAATAGGTCCTAATGTCTTAATGCAGCTTTTGCAGAATGGTTAGCGTTACAACAGGCTAAAACATACTTACAAAAATATACATGTACTTCATTTAATTTGAAAAGATACTCAATGATAACTAAATTAACCTAAACATCACACTAACATGAGGTAAATGTAAAGTTGACACAAAATCATGTACAAATCCTGGTTTTTTCCTGCAAATATCTGGGATATGTCTGTGTGCATGCATGCATATATTGTATGTATATATGTATGCATGTGTGTGTGTGTGTGCATGTATTACCATTTAACAAAACCTTAGCACACTAATGGCTACATTGTACCAATTAAAAGTAATATAGTACCAATGTAAATATGAAGAACTGAACAACAAAATTTTGAGGATGATAAACTTTTTCAAATAAATGTAAACATGAGGTATTACAAGATAAAAAGTGAAATGTATACAAAACACAAAGGTTAAAAAAATATAAAATCATTAACATGATGGATTAAAATTTGTTATGTAAACCATATCCCCCTAACAAGAGTTTCTAAGACAGCACATCATCATCATTAAGCTCCTTAACTGAGTTCACATACAAAAAAAGCTCACGTCTCACAGGTGAAAGTCGATATATGTGACAAGAATGTGATTCAATAATAGGGTATGAACTCTGGTTGATTCAGCATTCATGAGCAATGTACAAGTCAGGCATGCATGAGTGATGAAATTTCAGTGACTGTATCTATATGAAAGGTTGAATGTTATAAATAAAGTTCATTGATGAAGTTTTCATTACAGATTTTGCAAAACATATAAAGCATGCCGAGTCATATAATACTTTAAGTTGTATACAAAATTTTCTGTTTGGAAATGGTTGAGTGCAAGGTAGCTCTAGCAGCTTTCAGTTTTTCATTACCCCCATTTGGTAGCTAACAATATTTGCAACCGGCATTTTTTTCAGCTTTTGCTAAAATCAGGATCAATAATATTTACAAAGTCTTAAATTGTCTGATGTCTGCTTCTTTATTTGAAAAAAGTTATGTGAATAAATTCATTATGAAGCACTGGCCAAAAAATCCATATCTCAATGTGACAAATGAAGAATCCTGCTGATTTGCAGCTTATATGATGACAAGTGAAGAATCCTGCTGATCTGCAGTTTATACATCTGATGACAAGAATCCTGCTGATTTGCATCTTTTATATGTGATGACAAATGAAGCATCCTGCTGATTTGCAGCATATATGCATGGTAATGGTGCATTTCAGTGATAAATAAAAAGTGACTTTTGTAGAAATACTGATATGAGGTATTCTGTTTAAATTTGTTAACATACCAGATTAAAAGGTCCATACAGAACTTAAATATAATTAGCTCCAGCTTACCCTGCCAAAATTGATATCGAATTCCATCCAATAGTCAAGTGTTAACACATTACAGCAATGGCCTGCTGACCACTGCTATTACTGGCCTGCTGACCACTGCTATTACTGGCTTTAAGTCAGTGTAAATTAACAGCAACAAGGCAGAAAGTTTGTCACCTGTCTTGCTGTTGCAGTCCGATACCTTCCATGCTTGCCATTGTACTGTATTTTTAGGGTGACAAGTGGATGTAGGGTACAATTTGCAGGAGTTTGTTTTATTTTTCACTCCCTAACTAATATACAAATGGAGAACAAAAGTTCTGGTTATTATTAATGATTGTTTACAATGTGAACATTAACCTACCTTTCACATATTAAAGAACTTTCAGATAGCACTGTTATGATGAAATGAACTAAATTTATTTTCTCCAATGCTTTGACACAAGTACCTGGTAGCAGTGGAAACAGTTACTGATATCAATCAAGTCAAAATAATCCAAACCATCAATTTTAGTAGCATCAGTCTCTAAATTATGGTTATAGTTGTAATTCATTTAAATCAATAATTATGGTTTAGTAACATTAATGCAAATCTCATGGTAACACAACAAATTATTATTGTTATTCACACACTTACCGTCCTCAATCGGTTAAAAAAAAAAACCAATGAAATCAATACAAACTTTCCCAAGGATCCAATAAAAACCATTTAAAGCTTGAAATTCATTAGTATATGATTCAAAAAGTGACATCCTGAATTTTTTTTTGTTGAAAAGTTAATAATGTTTATGGTTTTGTTTACATGTGTTACTAAGGTGAATGCTCTTCAGGGAAGAAAATGATACATGTAGTTTTAAAGTTGCAATAAACTGAAGACTTGTACACTGAGGGATGTAGAAAATTTAGTAGCAAACAAAGACCCTAAAAAACACTGCTCAGTCTGATTGCTAATTTAAAAAAATTTAAATTATGTATAAGGTATATATCAAAACGAAAGCAGCTGATGTATTGTCCATTTTTTAAAAAATTTACTTTTCATTGTCATGATGTCAAACATTGCTATTATTGATCCAGCTTAAAATTTATTTGCTCCTAGTAAATATGCAATAATAATAATAATAACAGAAATAATAACATCAATAATAACAAAACAAATAACAATAATAATAATAATACCAATCTATATCTGCTTTTATAAATTAATTGGACTTAATCCCTCCTCTAAAAATTGGTAAATTAATTGGTCAGAAAAATTGTTAATGGTAAAGAAATAAAAAATCTGCAGTTCGCAAGAAATAAAAGAAAAAAGTGACTGACTGGAGATTTGACTGGAACTTTACATTTTGATGTTGATGGCAAATAATAAAGTCCTAAATATATTTTGTTAATCTTTGTTATATTATAATCTCTATAATAAAACAAAACTTACAATTGGATAATAACCTCTTCATACATGTACATATATTTAAGCTTCATTAGTTCTATAACTACTAAATAATTAAAAAGCAACATAAACATTCAAATTAACAAATTAGGTGCCACAAATAACTAATCAACACTAACCTAAACTACCTAATTAACTGGATGGTAGCGCTGAAGAGAAATGAAAAATAAACAAAATTAATTTTAAGAAAAATGAGGACATTTGTCTAATTTTATATATTCATAACATAGAACTTCTTCATATATTTGTTGTGGGAAAATGTTATTTAATATTTTTAGAGATGAAAAAGTCAAAAACAATTCACTCCATGCATGCACTGATTCTTAATTAAAATATCGTAAAAAGCAGCAAAAATAAAAATTATTCTCTGATGGATTCAGAATAAGCAACAACTCCAAAAGCTATGCTGCAATTAAATGAATTCAGCCATGTTCACAATAATAATATCAACTCTCTTTGATTTTTTTTTAAAAGTACAGTAGAACCTATTCTGAAAGACCACCCCTTCTGCCAAAAAGTAATGGTCTCTCAAAAGTCATAACATAAAAATATTCAATAAATTTGTGCATTGAGAATCTAGTCTCTCAAAACACATGGTCTCTTATAACGGGTCAAAACAAAAAAAATTATCAATAAAACTGCATGGAGATTCTGGTCTCTCAAAACAGGTAGTCTATTATAGCAGTGGTCTCTCAAGACAGGTTTTACTGTTTGACATGCAGGATTGCAAAGCAGAGTAAGGACATCAACCCAAAGTATAAAAAGTGATCAATCCTAGTATCCCCATTCCCATAGGGCCAAAAATGATATTTTATGGAAAAAGAAAACGAATAAAGTCAATGGATAAACTTCAGAAAAGCTGTGTGAAAGATTAGAGAGTATTTTTGCTCTAAAATGCCATATTTGTGCCCTAAAAGAAATCTGTCAATTCAGTTTCATTGGATATGCAGATTACATTGCAATGACTGTAAACTTGTTGCATATCTGTGATTAACATGATTTACTGCAAATGATTTCCAAACACAACTACTGTATACAACACATTACTTTGGATTTCACTGCTTTAACCACCATTAAATAAATGTGAGATTATGTGCTGACACAAGTAAGACATTCAATGACTATTAAAAGCATTCCTAATATATTGATACATTGTTTGTACCACTAACATGGCACACTCACCTCTCCTACACGCTGTATCCAGTAGTTTTTGTCCAAAGAGTTTGGATCCGTTATTCCAGCCTCCTCCATACCCTTACTGTAGGCAAGGCGGGCCTGCAATAAATGTACATTAAAACATTAAAATCTGTACACAGTCTGCATTTTTCATCAACTGTGAAAAATGAATTAATCTTTCAAAATACTGAACAAAAGAAGTGTTGCTGGCACATTAAACACCTTCCCTGTGTTTATGTGCCCTAGGCCCTAGTTACATAACACACTAAACTTCATGTTACTGAGAACATAATTTTGTCATTACAACTAACATGATCATGACCTCTTAACCTTGAGACCCCATAATCTAAATGTCATTACAACATGATCATGACCTCTTAACCATGAGACCCCATAATCTAAATGTCATTACAATATGATCATGACCTCTTAACCTTGAGACCCCATAATCTAAATGTCATTAAACTAACAAGATCATGACCTCTTAACCTTGAGACCTCATAATCTAAATTTCGTTACAACTAACATGATCACGACCTCTTAACCTTGAAACTCCATAATCTAAATGTTTCTTTATTAAGCTAGCCACCATATGGTCAAGTGACTTAACTCTGGAACAAATGTTACTTTGCAAAACCCATTTTTCTTTGAGACACAATAACCCTGATCACTGATTGCCTGACTGCAAAATCAACAGGCCGATTCCACACTTTAAGTGAAAGCCCTCCACAAATTTCAGTCCAGATGGACTAGAACTAAAGTCATTATGCAAAACTATTTTTCTTGACCTTATGACTCAAATCAATAGGCTTCTTTCTTGCCCACTGTGGAAGCCATTCAGTGACTTTGATGACTGTACATGGTTGATCATGGAAATGTGTGTCAATTACATTTTTTCAGTAACAGTGACCTTGACCTTTGACATCCAAATCAAAGAATGTAGTATAGAAATGTTTTTGTTAGGAAACAAATTTTCTCCTTTAGTCACAATGACTTTGACCTTTTGACCCTAAATTTATAGGGTTCTTCCTCACTCCAAGTGCAAAACTTCAACAAAGAAAGGAATCTGTACAAGATTGAGAACTTGTGTATTTATAATGTTATTCCTTACCCCAACTGCAAGTCACCCACAAAGTTTGGTAACTGTGGAAAGCTGAGAATCTGGTTATTGTGCAGAAGCAACATTTCTTCATATCAGAGTGACCTTGAACTTTGACCTTTTTTTAACCCAAATCATTAGGGTTCTTCTTACCCACAAGTGAAAGTTGTTTCCACTTTCTACTCAAATTTGTTTTTGTTACTTGTTCTGTAGGAATATTTTTTTTAGTTTGGGGCGAGTGGGGTCTGTGTATTTCTTTATTGGTTAAATCATTAATTCATACTTCTGGGCAATTCAGTGATATCCTTATTAGCTCTGTCATTAATGCATAGATTCATTATTCACTCATCCATTGTGTCATAGATTCATTATTCACTTGTCCATTGTATCACAGATTTATTATTCACTTGTCAATTGTGTCACAGATTCATTATTTACTCATCCACCATGTCATAGATTCATTATTCACTCATTCATTGTGTCATATCTTCCCTTAATCAAATCATTCAACAATTCATAAATCATTTTTCATTCATAAATCATCTTTCATTCATATACAAGTTCATTTGCTCATCATTTTCAACGATACTTATCCATGATCAATTTTTAGTCCTTCCTGGCTCATTCATCCACTCATTCACCAACATGTAAACTCCCATTCATACTTTTGTTCCTTTTTTCTTTCTTTCACTTATTCATTTGCAATTTTTACTTTTTTTTCTATGTCAATTGGTTCACTAAACAGAAAGATGTGTCGGAGGTATATAAGAGTTATCTCAGATGGATTCATTTCACTTGTTTATTTTCCACTGTATAAATGTTACTGCATCCAGGTCTATATCATGTATTGGTACACCATGGATGGTTTTATATTTTGTGTGATTACCGTACAAGAACGTGTATAATGGATAACAACCACAATTTTGTTTTAAACCTCTGAACGTTAAAGGCCTGCAAGGTTCAGTCTTTAAATGATGGGCCAGTTTCCATAGGATAAAAAACAAAAGAATGTATCTATCCTATATTTGCAAGAAACTCAGAATGGAGAATGATGAAAACTATTCGGCTCCTGTAATCACTGTTCTGGGAACAGTGCTGATGTCTCCGAATTTTCTATAAACACTTATAAATTTGTGATCCATTGAGAGAGCGGTGACAGTGAAGGGAGATTTATTATGTTAGATATTACAATCAATGAAAATAGAATAATCCTTGTAAATTTATACAGGTATAATGATGATAACCCTATGTTTTTTAGAAATCTAACGGAAGAAATTTTAGTTTTTGAGAACTCCTCAATAATATGATGTAGGGACTTGAATACTACTCAAGACTTGATTTGGATACTTATAATTTTTTACATGACAAACACAGTGCAGTAATTAAAGACCTTGAAAATGAATTGGAATCAAATGACGGCTGGAGAAATTCCAGTCGAGACTTTAAGATGTATACCTGGAGGGAAAAATCTACCTTGCAACAAAGTAAATCAGATTACCATGGCAAAGTGGTTTTTATGAGTAGGTGGTAATTATATTCAAAAGTTTATGTTGATTTCTGTGTAAATCCACAAAACCTGGTCTATAGAGAGATGGCCCTTATATGCAGATTGTTGCTATAACAGGTTCAACTGTTCTAAAATAGTACTGGCATATTAGATCTACCAAGACTCTACAGACACATGCCATATATACTCCAATATAAATTCGATCCAACTGTAAAGCTAACGAGAACCAGATCTGTGGTAACATGATATACTCAATGGCTATGCAGTTTTATAGGAGTAATCAATAAAACAACAACAACAAGGACTCTGATCTACACGCACATTATGCCATGACCAATCAGGGTCTATGTTGTTTGCAACTGGACCTGTCTCATGTGAGCATATATGGTAACTAGAAAGCAAGGAAGCATAGTTTTACTAATGGTGTACTAATTTAAGACAGAGAGAGAACTTTAAATTTCCTCACCTTGTGAACAAAATTAGAACTACTAAATCAAACTGTATTTTTTTCCCAGATATGACAATTAAATCTCATTTTAAATGCAGTTAGTACCAAAAAAGGACAAACTATTTTCTATATTCCACAAGAATTATGCTAATTAAGAAAAATCTTTCTACACCAAACTAATCATCTTAATGGGAAGAAAGAAGAAATAAAAAAAACCCATATTGTTCCACATAAATCAGCAAATTTCACAAATCAGTATCTACTAACAAAACGGTGAAAGAATGACCAGTGGTGTAAGAAGGAAAACACCACTAAGCTGTATATTGAGTAAATAAAAGAATATTGATAAGAAGACTAGAAATTGAATGACAACAGATACCCATCAAAAATTGTATGCACTGATTTACGCTTATTCAACATCTTGCGTTTATGCGTATAATAACACCCAAGCAGAAAAATACACATAAAGACGTGTAATTCATGTATATATGTGAATCTGCAGCATGGGTTCACAAGGAGTAAACATCATTTTGTTATGTGTTTGAACAGGATAGATTCGGCTCCTGATAATGGGATGGAATTGACTTTTGTGAATTTGACATACACAAGGTTTCTTAGGAACACAAAATACATGTAAATTGAGGGTTTATGACATATGCTGATGAGTAACAACTGTGAATATTAATAAAGACCTGCCATCACATATATTCTGGCAATTGGGATCAACACTGTTCAATCTAAATCTGATTTCAAACCAACAGCATAGAGCCTGACCAGCCAGGACATTTGTACAATGGCAAATATGGATTTAATGTACATCTTTTGATGTGTGATACATATATGGATCTAATG
>QKMX01354484.1:61054-72679 GCA_003401595.1 Venustaconcha ellipsiformis
TGTATGGAGTAGATTAGGTAACAGGTGTTCTATTTATAGAGCACTACACTGGGTAACTTTGTTATATGCATATTGAAGGGCTAAAAAGCCATACACTCTATGAGGTAAAGGGTTAACAAATGTTGAAAATCAGATCAAATAAAGAAATTTTTAATAAACGTGAATATCAGCTGAAATTTCAGTATGTTCAGTCACTTCAAAAGAGTGGAGCAGAAATCAAAGATCTTTTCAGTACAAAAACTGGAATAAAGAAGCCATAGCTCTCTATCGAATTTGGACATGTTAATTATTGAATGGCAACTCACCTCGTTGTAGCACCTGCTGTATTGTGCCTGGGACTCCATCAGGTCCTCCTGAAGCTGCTTGATTTGATCCTCACGATGCCGTTTCTGGTGAGAAATTAAAAAAAAAAGGTATGATTGCAAAAAGTAGCATTGTTCTGAGGCAATAATACTAATTTCATTTTAAGGGTATGTGTAACCTGACAGTAACATGACAGATAGAAGATTTTTTTCTTCTTCTTTTCACATGCTTTTATATTAATACATTTATCTTAAAGAGAGAAAAGTACTTGTACATGACCAAATATTGAAATGGACTTATTTACAGATACAAGTTTGAAACAATAATAAAATCAAAAAGTATCAAAAGTAACCAAAAAAAGCAAACTTTGGAAATTTTAAGTACAAAACCCTCACCCTATAGCACTTTGGAAGACTTAGAAAACTGATCTTAAAATATGGGCAAAAAAGCACCTGAAGAAGTCATACAAATTCCAAAATCCAACATGTACAATACATGGGAAAATTTTATCTTAGTACATTTGCATCAATTTGAAACTTGCAGGAAACATATGCTTTTCATTTTCATGGCATTGCAATATGTAACACAATGACTTTGCAACTTGTAACAAAATGACTTGGCAATCTGTAACAGAATGACTTTGCAGTCTGTAACAGAATGACTTTTGCAATCTGTAATAGAATGACTTTGCAATCTATAATAAAGAAATATGTAATCTGTGAGGAACCACACCAGTCCAGAAAACATGCCAAGCTAATTTTTTTTCTCAAATAAGATGTATGTAACTAATAGTTACTTACCTCCTCCTCTGACTTTTTTCTAGTTTCATCAAGGTCATAGTGGCACTGTGCGAGGGCATCCTGTAGTTTCTTGATAGTCTCAGTTTGTTTCTGTACCTCACTGGCCTTTTCCTGATGCTTGGCCTTCAGCTTCCCAATGTCACCATTTAGTTTCTGTATTGTGTCATCCCGAATGATAACCTGGTATAGGAATGATGTAATGTAATCAATAACATGAATCTCATGGTGTACTTAATAGACTTGCATTCTGGCAACAGCTGTTATTTCATTCTAAATTTTCCAATTCAGTGTAGTGTCATATTTTACTAACCTTAGTCAATTAAAATACTCACCTGTCAGACTGGTCTAATATCTAAATGTAAGAGTTGTCCAAGAAAACTGGGTCTGTTGAATGCTTTCTGCATAAATTTCTTCTAATACTATTGATTACGCATGCTATGAAAACAACTGTTTCAAGGTTTCTCTATTCCTTTTGTATCTTATTCCATATTTGATAGCATTTTGGCATCATTTACCCCATATCTTGCAAGATCATTATGCCCATATTTTTTTGGTCAAAGTTGGATAATTTCTGACGAGCATTTTTTCTAAAAATAATGTTTTAAAATATTTTTCTATCTTTAGTAATAGTAGTCAAATTTGATGGTAGACTGGCATCTTTTGAAAACGACTTCAAATAGCTTTCAAGAAGTACTTTCAATTTGTAGAAGGTAACTGGTTCCTTTCTCAATGGCCATCGGCTTGTGGAATAATATTTGACAAGTTTACGTAAAAGTTCTAAAAACTGACCAAAACTAAAATAAGCATTATTCACATTTGTAAGTTCACCCATGCTTGCTGATTCTAAAGGTATAATGATTTTAAACTTGTTAGGATTTACTTACACCACATTTGAATAAAGTTAACATATCTCTAGATTAATTTTACAGCATCCCTGGCATAAGCGATCCCCTTTTATTGAAGTTAATGTTCTCTTAATTGGAATGTACATTAAATAAACACACCATGAATACTAATTTGTGAATCACCGTTGCATGGAAAATATACAATATGCAACCAACTCTAACATGTGTCATTGTAAATTCACATTCAGAAGACAAAAATTATGCCTTTAAATCTGTTAATGGCAAAATATTTAATAATGTGTACAAAAAATTGCAGAAAAACAGAGATTATTATCATTTTTATGGATTAAATTTCACCGGATATATACAACTTTTTAATCTGGCAAATGAAAGCAGAAAACTATGCACTTTTTTTATGTATGTATTTTTCATTCTGGTTTTACAGTGCAATTCAGACCTGCCAACACTTAAAATTTGATTAAGTTTTACGGAAATGACTCTCAAAATATGTACTTATGGAATAAAAACAAAAATTATGGAAAATATGATTATTGCTATAAAATCCAGATAATGGCTTGTCCACATTTGACTGGGATCTGGGTTTTGTAACAGATTCAGGTGAGTTAGTCGGGAAACCAGGCAAACGTCACAGGAGTAACTCACTTTGCATGCATATATTTTTTAATACAAAATGTCTGCATGAGCTAGCTCTTGCTTACAGAATTTTCAAAAAATGTCATCCAAACAATAATATATATTCAAGATAAACAAGAAAATAAGTCTCTTAAAGAGTTTAACAGTCAGTACTTAAGAATAAAAATATTCAAATTCTTGGGAGAAAAATGAAAAAATGGCATTTACATTTACTGGACTTCATTTGTTGGATAAATGATTGCCCTCAACACAAAATTTAAAAAAGAAGCCAAGGATTACATCATGTTGACAGATAGTAAGAACCTGGGGTCTGGAACTGCAGTTTGTGAAACTTTACTGGAGGTAATCAAGGTCTAAGTTTAACTATTTAGTTGAACATAATGTTTATTGTCACTGCATAATTCTTGAATCAAACTTATGAACTTTATAATACATACTTTCTAATGTAGCAAAAACAGTACATAATATTTTGTTACACTCTACTGAAAATTGGTGTAATGGATGGAAAAAATTAACTGCCTTATACTGTATACAGGTCTTGTTAGGCTCGGCAGGTCTATGCAAATCATTTATCTTGAACTCAAAACATTAAACAAACATATACAAGTAAAAAGTCATTAAACAATGAAAATCTCAGAAAAGGCTATCAAAATTTCTCTGTAAATCAAAGATAAGACAGGTCACCATTACCTTGTTCATGGTATCCTTCTGTTGTCTCTGCATTGATTCCAGATCTTGCTTCAGTTGTTGCACAAGATCATCCTTGTTAGTAAGCTGAGAGGAGATAATTAAATGAACAAAATTATCCTTGTTTGGAGACTGAGGGGAGATAATTAAATGAACAAGATCATCCTAGTTAATAAGCTGAGGGGAGGTAATGAAATAAACAAGATCATCCTCGTTAGAAAACTAGGGGAGATAATAAAATGAAGATCATCATTGTTGGTAGACTGAGAGAAGATAAATAAATGAACAAGATCTCCCTTATTTGAAGGCTCAGGGGAGATAACTAAATCAAAAAGATCATCTTTGTTTGTAGGCTCAGGAGAGATAAACAAAAACTCATCCTTGTTAGTAATCTAGGGGAGATAATTAAATGAAGATCATTCTTGTTTGAGGGCTTAAGGGGAGATAATTAAATGAACAAGATCATCCTTGTTTGAAGGCTCAGGGAAAATTGTTAAATGAACAAGATCAACCTTGTTTGTAGACTGAGGGAGATAAATAATTTGCATCATGCACCAAGCATATCTGTAAGATGATTCACAAATATTTTTGATAATATCATTGGTAAATTACGCAGACAAACTGGTTATTTGACTCTTGCCCTACATTTGCATCATCCGTTATAACTTAAAACTGCCAACTTTGACACGTCTGCTTTTCATAAAAGGTCACAAGAAGCATCTGAGATAATTTCAAACAATATGCACTACAAGATAATTCTTTGTTCAAACTTACTGCTGCATACAGCTGGAACAATAGATTTCATGATGCACTTTGTATATAATATGTAACATGCTTTTTTGTAAATGAAACGGACATAAAATTATATATAGGACATTTACAGGAACCAAAAGTATGATCAGGCTACCCTAGGAAAAATATTTCCCTAATGATGTATTTATACAAAGTTCCAAAAAGTTTGATTTACCTGCAAATATCAAAGTATTGATACTCTACACCCTATTATTGCTGCATTAATGAATTTGTGCAAGTCGTGTGCATCAAGTATATTTACAACCTACAATCCCTGTTTGTTGATTACAGACTACATACAGTAGGTACATAATGTAGTCAGTTTCTACTGTCAATAATAGTTTTGAAATTTCAGTTTTCATGCCAAATTCTGACAAAAAATTTCCCTTGTTTAAAAACAAGAAATTCAATGGAGCTCACATTTTGGCTGAGGTTGTCAACTTTGGACTGTGAAGAGGTGAGTTCCACATTAAGACTCCGGACAGTGTCTTCAAGACGATTAATCTCATCCAGCTGGTTTGCGCTTCGTTTCTTCAGTTCCTCCTGGTTCAACTCCAGGTTCCCAATTGTGCTCTTCTTTGTGTCCACCTGCAGCAACAAATTGCCAGTAAAAATCTCAACTTTTTTTATCCAATCAACCAGGGGATAAGACCAGTCTGACTGTTCATGAAAGTATCTTGTAAACAAAAGTAAAATACATAATGAAAATACAGATAAAAGTCCACTAGACAATCACTGAATGGTAACCCATTAAAATGTGAATGATCCCAAATTACACAATAGCTAAAATTCTTTCACCAAATAAAACCAAGGCATCAAGATGTTAAATTTCTCATTTAAAAAAATTCCTATACAAAGATATAACCACTGGTGCATTAAAACCTGAATTATCGTACAAAGTTTATCCGCATCATAAATATTAGCAAGGATTGATGATCTTGCCTTGTTTTATTTGTGTAATTACATCTACAATATTAACCGACTTAAAACAGAGAAAGCCTCCTCTTAACACCAAACTTTGAGCATCAATTTGTTAAAATTGTATTTTTTTCCCTTTAAGTTCATATTAATTTTTCTCTTCTATTACTTTTTTGTGCAAGAAATTTGTTCCTGGAAAACAGATGCTCCACCACACAGCAACTAAATAAAGATGTAAATGCAAAATATCCAGATGTGATCGATGGACAAGTGTAAAACAATTTGTTCCTACCTTTAAACCATCCAAGAAATAATTTGCCTAACTGCTTTAACTAGATGTATCTTTAGTAATTGACAAATGAAATACACTGACCATACATCCTTTCTTTTACAGAAATCTCACATGTCACAAAATATATCATAATGAAAAATAAAAAAAGCGCCAACATAGTTTTTTTTTATATATTTTGATAATAACTCAATTATCTTCAATCTGTGCAACTTTCAGGAATCTTTAATATATTTTAGGCCATTATTTTATGGAAACTTATTGAAGGGTACACTTCCCATACTTTTCTTTTTATTCTTTCTTCTTGAGGATAGACATTCAAAAACAAAGAGTAACAAAAGAAAATGCACACTAACTTATACATTTCCAAGTGACTTGGATTACTTGGACATTTTTTTATGTAAACATATCCACTTTTTAAAATGTTATAGTCTGACAAGATCTCCCCGTTTGTTTGTACACCCCTATCAATTTCAATAACAGTAATCTTTAATGTGATACAAAGTGCACTGAACTTAGTCAATTCATTGATTGATTTATAATTTCTAACCTGAATGTGACAAGAGTGGCCCTAACACTAGCATTTTCTGTGTCTTTCATTCTTAATGGAACTTTCCATATTAACATGGCTCCATGTTGCGTACACTAAGGGCAAGATGATTTTCTCAGACAACATTGTGATCTGGTTCATCCTATTCAGTGACTGCCAGATAATTCCGTAAATTATCATAATTTTTAGAGTTTAGAGTTATATCCTCTGCACACATATACATAGAAATTACACCCCTTGTTAAGAAAATTTTAAAGGCAAATTTGTAATTGTCATTCGTTTATTTTGCTTGATTTGACATTGTAAATATTGGAAGCAGACAACATAGTATTTTCATTCTACGTACATACATGTGTAGTCTGGCATATACCTGTATGCTGAAAATGGACTTTCCAGGAAACTGGACATGGATCTCAAGCATGTCTGTCTTTTATATTTAAAACTTCTGTTAAGCATAACACGCAAGGACGATGGTGGTGTTAGGCCCTCCCTGGTAACATTCAGATGAGAAATCATAAACAAATGAATGATCTGAGTAAGTTCTGTGCATTTCTGATCTAATTTATACTTTTCCTTATTGAAATGGTAAGAACGGTACAAACAAATGATATAGTCAGACTATAAATACTTCAACATTACACAAATGATAACCCTTCACATTTTTCACATGTCACTTATATGTGTATAATGTACAAAAGTCATAATCCCAGATCTGCCAGATTGGTGTACATGGAAATTTTTTAAAAATTCATGGGTAGAATAAGCAGAGCTCCCAGATCAAATTCCATGCAGATTTCATGAAATCATAGATAGAACAAACAGTGTAGACCCTGACCTGTTAGCCTATTGTGTGATTGCAAATCTGGATTTTTGTTATATAGTCAGGTGCAAAAAGTAATGAGGGTACAGTAGACCAAGAGGTCTTGTTATTACCTCGGACTGTGCGGTCCTCAGTTGCATCTTCAACTGCTCGACCTCTCTCTCCAGCTGGGTTATCTGAAAAATAAGACTGCCAAACTTCAGTATTTCAAACAACTAACATGAAACTTGTAAAGGATTTGCAGGGTCAGTATGACTTAACCGTAATCAATTCATTAATATTTTTAATCTAACTTAAACTTGAACATAAAATTTAAATTTTCTTGAAAATGACAACAAAAACTATGTGATAAGTGCATTGCAAAGAGCACCAATCAATACCATTTACCAAGCTGGGCCTTCAATAAAGAAACTTGCTTTGGGAAACCAAAGTTAGTTAATGGGCATTAGGGGAATATAAATCTACTAAATTATGAAAGCTGAAATTCCAAATTAATCAAGGTCTCATCAACATAAAGGTTCGTGAAACATGGTTGAACCCAAAACTTCCTCAGAAATGAATACACAGCAGAATAAACAGAAATTCAGGGGCCATAACTCTTCTAAATGATAATGTGAAATGTTGGAAACTACCTTCAAGGTCTTACCAATACAAAGCACCAAACCAAATCAGCTTGAAATCCAACTAATTTTGATAAAGTTATGCTGCAAAGACCAAAGTCAAGTAGACAAACACACACAAACTAAAATAGGTGAGACAAAAGCCCATATTACAGAACTATATAGAGTGACGCATGTTATGGATGTAGTGAACTATGAGCAATAAAAAAATCATTCCCATAGCTTTCTTTAGTCTGTATGATATCTCACATACATTTTATGTTATATATTCATATCCAACTCATTTGAGATCTTAAAGGACAAAGTTAAAGTGCTTTTATATATTTTTCTGAAATAAACATCAATTATCCCAGCATTTGGCAGTTCAATGAACAGAGCCACCTGACAGTGGATTCTAAAAGAAAATGTACGTTAATATGAAACACACTTAATACAATTCTAGACAATAAATACTCTACCAATCAGCAAGACAGTACCTTTTCCTCCCTCTTGTTGTTGGTTTCCTGGAGACTGATGTGGTCCATCTTTAGTCTCTTGATCACTTCCTCTCTACGCTTCACCTAGACAAAGAACCAAAAAAACTCATGAGACATTTAACTTTGGTATTAATTTCACTGTTTTTCTACTAAGTTTTGTTATCAAGTCAGAAAACTAGATACAGCACTCCCACTTTATAATGCTGTTCCTTGGAACCACAGAGCATATCAACTTACAGAGAGACTGCCATATAATGAAGTGCATGACAGTTGGACTTTTATAAATATTAAAAAGTTACTAAGTTTTTATCATAGATTTACATGGAAAAATGGCATAGCTTCCAATGCATATAAAGAACTTATGTTTTCAGTAAATCAATTTTCTAAGACTTGGAGTTTTTGTTTTCTAAAAACAAAAAATAGCTTTATTGGCATTTATATTCAAAAATGCACTGCAGCATCTGTAACTGATTGAACATCTTTCACTGGGATTTAAAATTTGCAGTTTGAATCAACCATGAAATTCATGAAAACTGAGACACCGGATATAAAAGTAAATTCACTGTAAAATTACCATCTCTACTTTCTTATAAGTCAAATTCACCTGCAAACAACAAAGACCCAATTCTTCCATTGCATTATTTGTTCTACTGATCACTCCAAACAAACTGCACAGACCCAGATCTGTTGGTGCACTGTGTAACAGCAGATCTGGGTCAGTTCAGTTTTCAGCTGTACTCAACTTATAAGCATGTAGAGATGGTACACAAACAGATTTAATATCAATTGATAGATACTCAACAGCCAACATACATGTACACGACACTGCAGGTATATTGAGAAAATATTACACTAAGATTCTTGAATTTTACAAATAGATGGACTACATAAACAGACAGCCTAATTACATCAAGCTAGATTCTGTTCAACAATATAAATAGACGGCCTAATTACATCAAGCTAAATTCTGTTCTTGAATTATATGAATAAATGACATAATTACATCAAGTTAAATTCTATTCTTGAATTATATGAATAAATGACCCAATTACATCAAGCCAAATTCTATTCTTGAATTAAATGAAAATAAGCCTTTATTACATCAAGCTAAATTCTATTCTTGAATTAAATGAATAAATGACCCAATTACATAAGGTTAGATTCTATTCTTGAATTATATGAATAAATGACCCAATAACATTGAGCTAGGCTCTATTTTAATTATTTGACTAAATGGTCCAATCACATCAAGCTAGATTCTATTCTTGGATTATACAAATAAATGGCCTACAGGTATTACTTAGATTATATTATACACAGATACAACTAAGAACCACCACATTACTCAAATAGTAAGAAAGAAGTTTGAAAAGGTCCAACTACAAAAATATCTTCATCAGTTCCTAGTTCAGAGGTGCCATTTGTGTTTTATATTCAGTCTGAATAAACAGTCAGACAAAATATCAACATGGACTGCATAAGAAACTCATACACTGGGAAAGATATGCTAGCCATCACAGATACATACAAGTATTAAGCAAAGACAGAAAATAACAGGGATACAGTCAAATACTGTTTTATTGTAAACCAATCAAATGACAATTAGTGCACATTCCTAGATGGTGGAATGTTGTTTCTTGACAATGCAACAAAATCATTAGGAATTTGAAATGTAAGATATCATATGTATATTAAATGGCAGAAGTAAGTGTTCCACCTCTTGCTGGGTTGAAAAGTGTGGCTCACATTATACGTAAGTGTGCATTATACACACCAAAATATGGTACCATAAAGCCTATATAAAGCGATGATATAAGCTTTTTTTTTTTACCAAGTTGGAGCAATATCCAATCAAAACTCTGTCTCAAGCACAGTAACAAGCCCAAACAATCAAATACATGGTTTGATTACCTCATAAATATACAAGATTTGCTCATAATCAAACTCATCCAGCATCTTGATGATATAATACTACTTATAAAGTTTGATCAAAATCTGAGCAGAAATATAGTTGCAAGTGTGTTGACAAGCTCTACCAATACGATGCATGATCACTTTATTAATATGCAAGGAAGTGATTCGCAATTATTATCATTTTTATACTCATTTGAGTTCTTAATGATGTAAGTCAATTTACCAAGTTTGATCAAAAGCCAATCAAAATTACATTCTTTAGTGTTAGACAAACTGGCAGATCACATCATAAATATGTATAATTCTGGTTCTTAATAAAACATTAAACATTATGATGCTATTGGCTATTTAACAAGTGTGATCAAAATAGGGTAAAAATAGCATTGCTTGAAAGTTCATCCAATCAAATTCAAGATCACCTGATTAACATGCAAAGAACTGACCTATAATATAATTTCAATGGATATCTTGATCATATAAAATTAGTCACCAAGTCTGATTAAAAATCTAATCAGAAATAGAGTCACTAAATTGTTGACTAGCTCAGATGCAAGAAAATCTCATTTATGTGCCTGTGTCTCACTTATAACTGTACTCATCTGAGATCTCAATGATTTAAGCCTATTTATCAAGTTTGATAAAAAATGGATCAGTACTATGATCACCAGAATGGTACCAAGCTCAGCCAATCTGATGCAAGATCAGGTCAATAATCCCACTCATAATCAATCTCATGCAAAATCCTGATCACAGAAGCCCATATTCAAACTTTGATCACTATCAGATCATAAATATCGCTTCCAGAATAGTAATAAGCTCTGTCAATTAAGACACGAAATCACTTCCCTATCATGCATGGATCTTGTTAATTAGTAAACTCATCTGAGATTTAGATTTTACAGTGCATAAGCCTACATTTTAAGTCTGATCACAATTGGATCAGAAATATCACTTCAAGAGAAGTAACAAGTCCAGCAAATTAGATGCAAGTTTACTTCATTAATTGGCATGAATATCACTCATTATCAAATTTGTCCAAAATCTTGATCATGATGAGCCCATATTTCAAGCATGAACAAAAACTGGATCATAAATATGGTTGCCTGAGTGATAAGGAGTTTTGGGCAAAGTTCAATGAGTTTTTCAACAAATTCAAAGACTTTTCAATGACAAAGGCAACTTTTTTACAATTCAAAGATTTTTCATGATTGTATGAACTACAAATACTGTACATCAAAAGCAAAGATATTTAAATGTTTACAGTACAATGCTTGTGTGAAATGTACACCATGATTACCAGAAGTAGAAAGTTGGACAAGAATTTAGCAACCTCATGCGAAATGTGAAAATCCTGAAAAAAATATTAGATACATTTCAGTTGTATCAATAATTATATCAAGGCATGACACCGAAATTTGTCTTATTTGCAAGATATACACAAACAATGACTTGTTCACATACAATACTTAATTTCACTTCATCTTGAAGTCTTTCAATCACATATTTACGACCTTTTTTGCATAACACTGACAACCAACTAAAGGATATTGTGAAGTTATTAATTATTAAAACAAAAAATTAATAATGTCACCTCACATTTACAAAACTTTACTTGGCTTAGGCTTGCTTTTGATAAAAACTACCAACAATACCATATCAGTCATAATAATGGAATCATCTAATCAACTAGTATGCCATTTCTCTGTAAATGAATGGTTATTGTTTAATTCATTATTTTTACCAATTTAAATTTACCTTTATGTCCCTGCTACCCTTAACTGTAGTGTTTTGTAGTGATTTTTCTTGTTTCTTTATCCATACCGTTTGTAGATGTAAGGTATTCAGCTTTAATTATTTGGATTAACTCGGTCTTTTTTAGTCAAACTGGAAGGAAGTGTGCAATCTTTGGACACCAGTATTTGTGATTATGTGATTATGATTTTTAACGTAGCTTTAA
>QKMX01354484.1:78146-91111 GCA_003401595.1 Venustaconcha ellipsiformis
GATAAAATGAAATGTGCTTTCAGAAATATTTAAATGCTTCAACAACAGTTGTACTCAAATGAAGGATCGATTTAAATAAGTATTAATTTTAATTTTCATATACTGTTATTTTGTATTATTTTTTCTTTCATTTTCAGTATTACTATTGTTTGAAACCCTTATGCTTTTTCTCTATTTCCTCTCTATCCTTACTTACCCCACATATCAATTTAAGGCAGTGAGTCTAAAATACAGCTATTGGATACCTTATCAAATGTGTGCATTGAAACAATATAAAATGATTTATAATTCTTGTTTCAAAAGGTTAAAATAAAAAAATAAAACAAACACATGTAGAAGCTAATATTTAATTACCAATTACAGTATTGACCTTGATTTTTCAAATACTGGTAGCTGTGTTAATCTCTAGAAATGAAACACTGCAAGAATGACTTGTACTTTAGAAGCTTTTGAGATGTGATTGTGACTGTGCCATTAGAAACATTAGAAACTTTTATACTGAATGGCAGCATTGAGCAAATTTGGTCTTATTATGACTTAAGAATTTTCATACATTGACACTAAAGTTTTAACATGACAGCATGTTACATTGAAAAATAATGTCATAAATGTTCTTTAAATTATGTTAAACTATTCATAATATTTTTCTGTTTTGCATGACATGACAAATGCAGCTGAAGCAAACTTGTTTGAATCAGTTATGTATACACATACCTGTTGTGAGCTCTGGGTGAGTTTCTCATGCAGGATGTTGATTTCAGCCTTTAGTCGTGCCACTTCCTCCTCCTTGTCAGTCATCTCTGACTTGAAAAGCGTTTCATGCTGGCTGCTAGTAAGCTGGCGTTCCTGAATCTCTGTCTTCAGTCTTTCAATCTACATGATATACAACAATGGAAATATAATTTTTTCTTATTTATTGTACAAATATTACAACCTTAAATAAGAGTTGGCATTTTAGGAGCCACTCTACAGCATCCTACATTGCATTCCAGACCATAATATTACATTTTGAACTGTTCTTAATCAAGAAAGACCCACACAAATTTCTTATTAGTGGACATTGGCACAATGACATTGACATTGACAATGGCAGCCACAATGGTTCGAAAGCAGAGTTTTTTTTCAAGTCAATATAACTTGATACATACCTGCCAGTTCTAACAAAACCTTCTCAGCAATGTTTTTTCTTCATAAGATAGGTCTATTTTCAGTAAGGAGCAATGAAATATCATGAACAGCTATTGTCAAATTGGAACACATGCATCTGAACAACTGAGTGATTACATGCAGTGAAGGCAATGTTATGTTGAACTACAAAATTCATAAAGTGCGCTTAGGCTTCAATGACATATAGTTTAGTTTCAGAAACTTCATTTCCAAACTCCAGCAAGGTCAACAGCTTTCTATATCTCTGGAGGTTTTTTTTTCTTTATTTTACATGATGGCAGCAATCATTTTGGTGCCATGAGCCAAACCCAAATGGACATGACACAATATCAAATAAATGTTTTTTTCCCCAAACATGGCCAAGATTCTGAATACCCCATGTTATACTTGTGTCCTGACTGCTTTAACTTTATTCCTTGTGCCTCCAGCTTCTATTAATATGTTGGATATTTCAAAGTAATGCTGTAATGTATAAATGAAACAACATGGGTACATTAAATCAAATTATATATTACTTTACAATTAATCTGGTTCCCTGGCCAACACCACTGAATGTAATAAGAAATCCTAGATCTGGACCCAACCCCGACAAGCCAATATCCAGAACTGAATGAACCAATTATGCTTTCATATTATGTGCTATTTTGATACACGTCTGTCATTTCATTTCAGAAAAATCATAAGAGTTGACAGCCTTGCTAAACTATAGTGCTTGTGTACTTTGTTCATGTTGAATTAAAAGAAAATAAATCCATAAAGTTCAACAGTAATTAAAATTAATTAATTAATTAATTAATTTATCTTCCTTCTGATTCACTTTAATTTAAATTTGAAATTCAGAAATTCATGTGGTTTTTTTTTTATAGAAAACTGTTCATTATCAAGTATTAGATGTTATTCTGCATGTACTATGCCAGCTTTTTCTGAAACTATTACCAAATCACAGAGCTGGAACATAAAACACCTATCTACTATGCAAGAAAATAGTACAAAATTATAGATAGAAGAAATCTCTGACTTTTAAATCTGTATTCCATGGTTAACTGATTCAGGGAAGTTTTCAAAAGTGCTTTTCATGACTGAGAATGCCATGGTTTGCATGCTGATCTCACAATCAAATAAAAAACTTAAATTCTTAACAAAAGTGGTAATGACAGCACATTCAGGTGTCTTGCTTTTACACTAATGCTGTCATGATAATAACAAAAATCTCTCAAATATCTCGTGCAGAAAAAATGCAGTATTCAAATACTGAACTTTTGAGAAACATAGTTCAAGTGCCAAAACTAACTCCAAAAGTAATCAACTCTGCTAAAATAAATTAAGCATTTTTTATGACAGAGTTTTTATAACATCAACCATTAGATCACATCCAATATCCACACCACTTGGAAGAAAATTATTTAATGTTAATGCCCATATTTCCATGTAAGTAAATATGTAAAAAAAATATTTAAAAAAACTTATGTGTGCACATTCATTTTGCCTTGTTTTCAGTGTAGTGAAACCCATCTTGTTGAATATTCATAAGTAGGTAACTTAATCAATTATATAATTTGATCCCTGGTTTTGGAAATAACTGCATTTGTTCTATGAACATCATGAAACACAAAAGTTATGACACTAGATGCTAATCCTGCCTTTTAGAATAGGAGAGACAGCTTTGTGATCATGACTCATTCCAGGTGAGGTTTATTACATGGCTTCATTCGAATTAGCAAACAAATACTATAAAATATTTGGAATTGTCACAATAATGTTTAGCATAGTAAAATATTGTCTGAAACAAGCAATATGTTGAAAATGTTATAATTACAATCAAATTGTTTTGAGTAATCTGATTCAATTATAATTATCCTTATACATTTTTTGTCATATTTGGGAACATAAAATAGGTAAGTATGCTGCTTAAATAAAGCTCTGTAGTTATCATGAAGAACAATATTTATGAACTTCCTGTATTGATTTTATTTTCACATTAAACCTATCTCAGGAACACAATATTTATAAACTTCCTGTATTGATTTTATTTTCACATTAAATCTATCTCAGGAACACCTGTCCACTAATTAGTTTTGGTGTTGATGACAAGCGCCATGTCATTGTAATTAACTAAAACTTCTAACTGTAAAGCCTGACCTCTCTAAGCTGTGATGTATGCCTGACATGACCCTGCTGTAGTTCCAACTCCAGATGCTCAATTCTCTTCTGGCATTCCTGAACCTGTCAAGAAAATGATTAAATAAAAATTTGTTTACCACTTAATCAAATATTACACTATTTAAAGAAACTGAGATAATAATGCACAAGTTGAAATTTTCACACATTAAAATAACAAAAGACCCAAGAAGACATGTAATCACTCACCTTGCTTATATCTATCTAAAGGATAAATGCAAAAATAATTACCAAAAATTATGTGTTAGTAAAGTATAGCTATAAAAAATATTTTTAAAAATTCCAAACCCGTTGGCTGGTTATGTCAAAAGTTATCTGATGCTTTTGAAAACCTTCAGTCATAACTGATGACATACCTGAATGATGGCTTCCAAACAAGGAGATTTACTGTAAAATTTGGTCAAATTTTGTCAAGTTATTTTTAAGAAATCATTCTAAAGTTGTTTTCTTTTATTGTAACAACATCATTTTGAACAAACTGAATGGTCTTCATACAAAAATGCTTTCCATCAAATTCAGTTCAATTCTGTTGATGAGTTCTGACATGTACTTAAAGGTTCTTATGTTCTTTTTTTTTGTTTTCAGATTAGAAGCCATATTTGACTGTAGATTTCCATCTTTAGTAAGAATATGAAATGCCTTCAATCCTAGGTTCTTTATTTAGCCATTCTGAACAGCAGTTTTTAACAAAGAGTCCTTCAAAGAGTTTAGTAATGGCAGCCATATTTGTTCATAGATTGACAGCATCTGTAAAAACTTGAATGGCCTTCATAGCTGGATCCTTAATATAAAATTTGGTCAAATTCTGTTTAATGGTTTTTCGAGAAATCTTATAAACTAATTTCTATTTTTATTAGAGGTTTACATTTTTTGATGATGTCTGATCAGCTTCATTTGTAAAAACCTTTAAGGCCTTTTTTGTCAAATGCTTCCTGTCAAATGTGGTCAAATTCTTTTCAGCAGTTTCTCAGAACAGGTTTTAAAGGCTGTTTATTTTAGTAACTTTGACTACATCTGATGTTAAAGTGGCATTTTTTGCACAAGTTTGTGAATCCATAATGTTATATTGCCTTCTTTCAGAGATACTAAACCTGGTAATGCTAGATCAGCTAATAACTCACTGGCATTTTATTTTAAATGGTGTGTGTGTGTGTGTGTGTGTGATCATAGAATACCAATTAAAAGTTAACACCTTTCAATTAAAATCCAAACATTTTTAAAAACCTTTATAAACCATTCCAAACAAAAGCAAAAGACACTCTTACAATAACAAAAATGTAAAACTCTTAAAATGTGTTGAAGGTATACACAACAAAGTAAATCTGCAACACAAACAACATTTCCCACAATTTCCAATACCCTCCATGATGGCATACTGCAAGAAAACACCCTAATGAGAAATATAACCTTAGGGGTCAAAAGTTATTCAGCAAACCCTTTTCATGCACTTAAATCAATACCCTGTTAGATTCTGTTAATCTCAACCGACAGCTGTTTCGATCATACCTTGTTAGTGGCCTGTTTGCTCTCATCCCTCAACTGTTTAATGACTTCCCCTCGATGCTGAGCTGTGGATAGAGCCTCACGCAACTTTTCCTCAATCTCTCGGTTCTCGTTACGAAGCCTGACAATATTGTCATGCCTCTCTGCCACCTGTTTGAGAATAAATTACCTAACGATTTTAGGTTCATGCCTACCATTGCATACAATTTACCCACTTGTAGGATTCTACTAAAACTTATGTTAGTTTTTCAAGTAATTATTTTCAGGCAATCAACCCTCTCATTCTTTTAAATAAAGTATTTAATATACCACCACAAATAAACTGGTTATACAGCTCAGACAAATTTAGCTGCCTATGACCAACTATGAAACGGAAGAAGAAATTATTTATAAAAAGTATATTACACAAACTATGAAAGTAGCCATACTAGCAAAAAACCACATGGTCACTAGAGCATCAGGTGCTTTCTTTCAATCCAAATGTATCCTATTACGGCCATTGATGGAATACTTGCACTAGAGAAAATGCTATGGTAATCTGTATGAAGATCATCATAATGAGCACATATGAACAATGCTATAAATAATATCCCCATTGCATGAATGTTACTAGAAGAGTTAGTTCCCTTTGTCTTTTGGGGGGGGGAGAGCTCATCACTTTTTAGATGTAACGTCTCTATCTTTAAATATTTAAATATGGCTGCACTAAATAAAAGATGCAGCATTTTTGTTAGACTGATTGAAATAATGAATTTATGTGGTAACAAAACAACATATAAAGGACATAGGTAGGTTCAGAGAAAATCATGTTGTTCTAAGTACATTTTAGCAAGTTTCAAAAGTGTCAAATTCATAATTTAAAAATGAAATTAGAACACATCATAGCAGATAAAATTGTATTTAAACCAACGTTTTCATGTAAATTGCTATTAAACATAAACAGAAAAACAAATCATCAAAAAAAAAGCCACCAACCAATACACATTAAAGCTTTATTAGTTCTTCTCAAGGCATTAAAGAATTTTCATCACTGTTACCTATCCCAAATATATGCATATTATGTTGGCATGTTTATGCAGCTTTAAAATCAGGTCAATAAAGGTGTCAACCGAAGTACAAAAACTGGCAAATAAATAAAGGTTGTTCCAGTAAAATATATTTGGGACCCAGGAAAGGCAGTTTTAATGAGGAACAGTCACCTACATATGCAATTGTTTTAGTATCTTTTTCAGATGAACTCCTTTGCATACATTTTTAATAAGTGTCTTCCCCGAGTACAATAAATGTTTACATGAAACAGCCCTAAAGAAATTAAGGTGTTAATTATATCATTTACATGGAAGGGAAAATATTAGAAATTTAAAAAAAACATTGAACTCAATAAAACTTTATAACTTACAAAATATGAAATAAAAGTTAATTAACATCATGAGTATTGACTGTATTCATAAAACGTCAACAGAACAAAAGAAATAGACAGCACACCCACTCCTTAACATGTGCCTGTCAAAATAACTACAAAATAATCTCCTGACTAATACAGATCATAACTCACTATATGGACCTTTACTTCTTTCATAAAGTAATTTTATGAATTATTTTAAAAATGGCATTCACCAAAACGTCACATTCATGTTTTAGTTCAGCAGGGAATCCAAACTATTAGACACTCTAAGCACATATTTATTTCAGTTCAAAATTTTTAACAAAAATCCTTCAAATAATGCATGAATTTACAACCACAGTGGAACTCTGAATGACAATAAAAACAATTAAAAATTGAGATTTATAAAAAAATTACGGATAAATGCAAGTCAATCATGACTCCAATTTACAGCTATTAAATTGGTATAAATATATTACTTCCCTGATCATAAGGGAGACTACTTTGATTAAAACTATAAAATCTGATTATGCTAAAAAAAATTAAAATAAATTAAAAAAGGAAATCTTCCTGAAATGATCAATTAGAAATAAAAAATATGCCTCCCACAGGGTCATTCTAAAGACAGCAAATGAACTGTATGTACATGCTTATAAATCAAGTCTAACAAAAAACTGCACAAACCCATATCTACTGCCACCTACAATGCCAGCATGAATGGGTCTATGCAATTTGTTACAAGTGATCAGTAATACAAATAACACAGACCCTGATCTGCTGGAATTATGCAATTACAGATAAAGTTCTATGTTTGCAGCTGAATACAACTTACATGGTAAGCATTTATCTCAAGCTATAGTAATGGCCTTTTTTTGAAAATAGAATTGTGACCCACTGATATTATGAATTCTATCAAATCAGCATATATGGCTCCTAACTCAACAATAAAGATAGCATGGACAGGTCATCAATTAAAAACAATTTGAAAAGGGTTTAAATTATGGAGAAAATGTACTACTGTAAAAGGGGGTGCATTAGGAAAAATTCAATAAGCTTTACTTAATCTTCTGGATAATTTTAATTTTTTACACATTTTATTCATGTTTCAATTTTAATTTCAAAAAAGCTACAAGAGTATAATATATGGATAGACATGTAAAAGAAAGGGATCTCCAGGATCTTTGTAACGTATGAACACATTAAACTTCACCTTTAATTTTGAAAATAGGTATTTTTTATCCAACTGCAAATAGCATACATCTAATTCTGTCTCATATAATGTGCCAGTAAATCTTGAGAGCTTGAGTTTCAACTATCAAACACAAATGACCTTTCTAAAGTTACATCATCTGTGATTGGTTGAAACAAAATCTCAAACATAACATCAACTGTGATTGGTTGAAACAAAATCTCAAGCTCAAAAGTGTATGATATCCATACCATATCTGTGTGTAGACTGTTTACTTGAAATCCAAAGCAGAATAGAGTAGACTATAATCTGCTGGCTCATTATGAGATAGCAGATTGGTGTCTGTTTTCTGCAGCTGGGAGAAGCAGATAATACACAAACAATTTAAGGTACTAACACAGAAATTTGTTTTCCTCCAAACACCTCCGGTCCTGGAGCACCACATAAACAAAATGAATTAAAAATAAAATCAAACATGACCATTTACAATATAGTTCCTCACTTTAATGAACAATTTGAACTCCATAAAAATTGTTTAATATAACAAGACATTCATTTCAATGAGTACCCCATTTATAAAAAAAAATCACTATCCTAGGTTCAAATATGGGCATTGGTTATATCAAAGAATTCATGATAATGAGGTTCATTATAGTGAGGTTTTACTGTACCTTCAAGAACTCCAAATACCATATTCATCAGTGTATAAAATGCACTCAAATGTGAACTGCATAAACCAAGATCTGCCACCACATAATGTGCTTATGGATTAGGGTCAATGTTATTAACATGCAGGTTATATGAGGAAAAAAACCCACAGCATGAACCCTAACCTACTGGCACATTATGTGACAGCTGATCCAGATCTACACCATTCACAGCTGGGTGGGTGTTAAACACACACAAAAGTAATACGATTAGTAAGTGATTACCCAACCATGCTGTCTATGTTTTCCATAACCAAACTGAAAGTTGGCAAAGGTAACATTATATAACAATCTGTGAAACAGTCCGACTAAATTAGGTCAAAAGAGAAAAGCAAGTAAAAAAAGACATGCAAATAAAAATGCAGGATGTTTAAAAAAGACATGCAAAATTAACATGCAGAATATTTGAGTGTTCCATAAACTCCTTAGAAATTATTTCTGGACACAGTCTGATGTTCTATGTCCATCTGAGAATGTTACTATGTCACATTTTTGATGTACAAACACATGCTGTGAATCACATTCCAAGGGGGAAATATGTGCACCCAGACCTGGCCATAGCTTCACTACAAATTCTTACTGATTGCATTGACTGTGTTGGATTTTATTTTTCAAGGATCAAGATAATGTTGAATATAGAAATTAACTCTTACATATGTGAATCACTTTTTTTTTCAGTCCTATTCTTTTATTACCCAAAATAGGAATGAGAAATTCCTTCAATAATAGAAGATTGTGACATTTTTTGTAAAGATCAAAATAAACTCTTCTTCATGAAAGAATGTATATAAATGGCAACACTTTCAGTCTTACACAGAAAAGATAAAAATGCAGTCAGGTATGATGATAAAATCAGACTGTGTCCATTGGCATGTAAGAAATGAGATGTCAAAGAAACATGCAGAGACTGGCTACAATAATACACATGGAACATTGGTGAACACACATACTTCTTCTTTCTCTTTTTTGATTTTCTCCACCTTAAAGTCAGGAAACAATACAGGTATTAGATGGGATATAACAGATTTGTTAAGGATTAATTAATATTTAACTCCACAGTATGGTTCTGTGGTCAAAGTTCAGATTAAATTACTGGGCTCTTTGAAAAGAAATTAAATTAGATTATTTCTTAAACAGGAGACTCAAGTGGACCTAATATTGCTCACCTGGTAGCTGACATATGTTAGCTTGTGAATGCAAATTCACACTGATAACGAAACTGCAGAGGGCAAAGAAAACCTTGGAGCCTAATGTAGCAGTCATTTAATCCTTCCCTATACCATATACAAAGGATTAGTTTCTCTGCATAAAATGTACAAGCTATTTACACAACCTGAAATCCTTATATTAATGCACAATAAATGTGATAAGATATAAATAACAAATCTTTCAAGCACTTCAGTATGGCAACACCAGTAGCTGTGACTGTGATATCTTTCTTTAAAACATTCTAGAATTTAAAATATTAAATTTTACAAAACTTTTCTGCAAATAAATGTATAAACTTGGGCAAGTTATTTTGCACACAATATTTTCTTCTTAAAGCAAAATCTTTTGTTTTTGCACATAATTAAATATGCGAAGAAATTCAAATACTTGGATAACTTTACTGGTATGCATCAGTCACTTTCACTCGTTTTATTCAAGAGGCTTTTTTGCAATCATAGTATCTTCCAACAAAGCTTTTCTGAGTTAATACCTCATCATCTACAAGAATGTAATAATTCAATTTACATGTATTTTACAATCAAGTCTTCTTATATAATCCAATTAACATGTATTTTACAATCAAGTCTTCTAATATAATCCAATTAACATGTATTTTACAATCAAGTCTTGTTGTTTTGGGTTTAACATCATTTATCAGCATGCAATAGTCTATATATAGCATCCAGTAAAACTGGTAGAGGAAAAACCCTGGTAAGAACCACCAACCCATGGGAGGCTATTAGCAAGTTTTCTCACATACCCATATTAACTGAGCCCAAGAGTCAAACCCATATGGATGGAGACAAGATGGTTGGTAAAGGCAGGCAATTTTGACCACTGAGCCACCACAGGCCCTAGCCTGTAAAGTTTCTCCAGGTTAAGCTAATCAAATGAAGAACCCATGAGGACTGAGGTGACATGGCAGTGATTGGTAAAGGCAAGCGCTTTTGACCACTGAGTCACCACAGGCCCTGGCCTGTAAAGTTTCTCCAGGTTAAGCTAATCAAATGAAGAACCCATGAGGACTGAGGTGACATGGCAGTGATTGGTAAAGGCAAGCGCTTTTAACCACTCAGCCACCAGAGGCCCTGGCCTGTAAGTTAATCAAATGAAAGATCACCTCATTACAATGTATGGATGCAGTGTTTCCCTTTACCCTCATTTGCGCTTCAGAGACCCCAAAATGTTTAATTTGACCCCCAGTTTTGATGTTGTTTTTTTTTATACTCAGTCTGACCCAGTTTTGACACCAAGGAGATTTCGGCTCTTCAGTCTTGCACCCCTAGGGGTTACACTGTGACTGTCACTCATAATCAAACCTAATCCAGATTTTGATGACATGAACTTACATACCAAGTCTCATTAAATCTAATCAGAAATCTAGCCTCAAGATTGTTCACAAGAACTATGAACCATACACAAGTCTCACTTCTTTAATATGCTTGGTTACTGCTCATACCTGAATTCATGTGAGATTTTAATCAAAATAAACTTTCATACCAAGTTTGATCAAAACTTGATAAGAAATACAAACTCACAAGTGATCAGATGGGTGGACAATAACCAATGGATAAAGCACATTAGTTGATAGATGCAAGTCATACCATAGGCTCAATCTGCATTTGACCTGGTGACATAATAACACTGGCAATTACTGGAACATAAGACAATTCTTAACACATATTTATGAAGAATGAGCTTCTACTATACTGTCACAAACAAGTCTTGACAATATTATCTTCACTGTATATGCACACAATGCAATGGAATACATGTAATCATTTGTGTTTTTAACTACATGTTATAATCAGTCCAATCAGGTCCCAAACGTTTCTGTTAAAACTTTATACAACATGCAAACTGTTGTATGGATTATCATTTTCAAAATTAATCATGTATGATGAATAATTATTTCAAATTAATTTTATTTTAAATGAAACAAGGGATAACCATATTTCATGATTCAAAGTAAAAGTCAACTATAAAAAGTAATCAAATATGCATGGCACTATACACTTAAAACACTAATGTTGCTTATAAAATTCTAATATCGGAACAATTTTTTACACCACAACAGTTGTGCAGGTTGGGACAGGAAAAGAATAAAAATCATGACAGAGGATGACAAAAAAAATCACAAAAATGTTCACATACTGCAAACTATGGAAATACCAAGATTCCAAATGTACCTTACTGTGTATCCTCTGTATCCTCTCATATAAATGTGATCCAACTTTAAACTGAATAGACATATCTGCCATTGCATAATGACTGACTGAGATGGATCTATTGAATTTGTTAGAAGTCAACAACAGAACAAACAACATAGACCATGATCTGCTAGTGCATCATGGGATGGCAAATCAGGATCTATGTTGTTTACAGTTGGACATCATTTATAAGTGAGAATATATGGTAATAATTCAAACTCTTCATACCAGCCCCTTACCATTAAGCTCTAATTTTAATCAAATGACATGAGGTATGTCCCACAGATATTTTAAGAAAAGGAATTGAGTATAAAAAGATCAACTTTATCATTTTTTTTTCAGTTATCTCGGTGGACAAATCTCTGAAAAGTCACCTGAGTGGTCAGTTATCCTGCCTGTTTGTTTTGACAGTCCAGACTTCACAATCGTACAAGCTAAACAGGTCAGTTTAAAAACCCTACCTTTAACTCCTGTTTTTTGACCTTGAATATTCAGATGAGTGTGAACAGGTCAACAAATACAAGGACAGTAACAAATCGCAATTAATAGAAATTTGTCAATAACCTATGGCTGCTTACATCAATATAATGAAGTACCAAGTCATAGGTCACAACTCCATAACATATTACCTATAAAAACAAAGGCATAAATCCAACCTGACCTTGGTCTTTCTAATGCAACACCTCTTTCTAATGCAACACCTCACAAAACCAAATTTGGTTTCAGACCATAGAGTCCTACTCTGCAGAAATTGAAAAGCTAATTTTCAAATCAAACAGGGGCCTCAATTCCCCAAAATTCTGCCAGAAAAAGGTAAAAATTAAAAATTATCAGAGTCTTAGTAATGCCACACTAAATACCAAATTTGATTTAAATCTATGAAATCCTTAAAAATATATTGCACAGAAACTAAATTTGTGATGGACAAGACAATGGGATATACAGACAAGGGTATTAACAGTATACCCTATTCACAGATATGGTGGGACAATACAAATGAAAAATGAACAGTTATACAAGTCAGATGAATATTTCTAGCTTGCTGCATTTGACTTGGAATTAACAGAATGAATAACATCTGTTTCAAATGGGACAACGTTATAATAAATGTACCAATAAAATCAATTTGTACACTGGGTTATTATTAACTTGAAAAATACCTCCCTTTCTTAAAGGACAAACAGTCATGGTGTACGATGCAACTGTTAAGTAACCTGGTTTTTGCATGTCAATCATTACATGATTCCCATGAGATGCTTTTCCACTAACTGATACTACATGCACTGTCATGACATCACAACATACTTTTATGGTGTCATGCAACTGAAATGACTCAATCTTTATGCTGAAACATTTTGAATAATTTAACATTAAATCATTTGTGTGTGTGATTTGGATTTTTAACATAGCTTCAACAA
>QKMX01354495.1:0-10066 GCA_003401595.1 Venustaconcha ellipsiformis
TAATAATAATAATAATAATAATAATAATAACAACAACAGCCTTTATTAATTCAGTGACATAATTAGCTAGTAGCTAGTTTACATTACAGCTATGAAATCATAATAAATGTACATGTAATTAGTAAAAAAAAATATACAAGATTAACATCTACATAAAAGAAAATAAATAAGTTAACACAAAGTAGTTTACATACTGTCATCTCAATGACATATCATAGTTACCATGTATATATGATTGTACAGTCATAAAATCATGATTGTTCTTTAAATACTTGCAAAGGTATAATTTATTACATGCAGAGACATTACATACTTGTTTGGTATCATGTTGTAAACTGTTCCATATGACTATAAAGGAGCAAGCAAAATATTAATTCCAAACTATTGATATATAACAATCATTGTTTTCACTCGACTGTGTACTCCTAATGTTCCTTACAAACTTCAAAATATCAAGGTACCCTGGTACTGAATTATCTAAGACTCTGAAAATAGCTTTAAAACAGTATTTCCTACAAATATTATAACTAAAAATTAACATCCATTTACAAGTGCTGAAAAGAAAGTGTTGATGCTAAAATATTTGTAACATTTAAAATAATCTTAGCTGCTCATTTCAGTAAATTGTGTAGTCACTGCATGTAAGAATTACAGATCTTACCCCACCCACCCAACATTGCAGATGGAATGTGGATAAAACAACTCTGTTATACACCTTTAAGAAACCTCTAACCTTTTCCATAATTCCTATTTTCTTTAATACATTTATAACATCTCTAACCCTTTTAGAATTCCTATTTTCTTTGATACAATTATAATACCTCTAACCCTTTTCATAATTCCTATTTTTCTAGATACTTGTATAAAACATATTTCAAAGTGATTAGACCAGGACAAAGTATTATCGACAAATAGTTTCAATAGTTCTATCTTTTGCAAGCACAATTCTCAAAATCAGGCTGGTTATTGTGCTTAGTAAGGAACACTGAGGTTTGTTTTTCAAAAATATGTCATGTTTATTGTCATACATTGATCTTGTAGCAAGTTAAAAATTTCACTTAGTATTAAATCCTGAGACAGCTGTAGCTCAATGGCTGGTTGTTCTCTCAGCAAGGCAACATACCATGGAGTATCATCTGCATATACATTTACAATTTTGAATTCATTAACATGCTGTGCAGTACTATCTGTATAAATATTTAATATACTATTAAGTAACATCTGCATAAACATTTAACAAGCTGTGAAACAACATCTGCATACTCATTTAAAATACTGTGAAATAACATCTGCATACACATTTAAAATCCTGTGAAGTAGCATCTGCATAAACATTTAAAATACTGTGAAGATCTGCATACACAATAAACATGTTGTGAAGTCAGATCTGCATACAAAGTCAATGAGGAATGTTTCAAACACATCAGAGAATAATTTAAATAAAACATGAAAAAGAGGATCCTTGAAATCCCAGGGGTACTCAAAGTTCTTCCCTTAAAATCCAAGATAGTACCTCTCCAACTCATGTGAGATAAGATGAAAATCATATCACTGGGGTTTTGTAACATTTAATATGATAATAATTATGTACTAAAACTTTATCATTTTCAGTGATGAAAGCTGTATATTGATAAACAAAATGAGACCAATTAGTTTCCCATCATCAATGTTCCTTAACTAGTGCTCAATCAAACTAGCAAGTGCTGTCTTGAAGGAACAATTTGGGCAGAAGCATTATTTGCAAGGAATAATGAATTACATTCTGATGAAAAGTCATCCAAAGAATTGAAAATATGTCTTTCTAGCAGTTAACAACATGTAGAACAGATCCACATCAATAATTACATACACTTGATTTGTCTCTCAACTCAAGGGGGAATCAGCTTTTCCTGTCCAATCATCTACATTAGTATATTTCTTTGGACACAATACATGCCCAAGTCAGTGATTCAGCAATGCAATTTACTACTGACAGCTCTAAGAGGTCCATGGTAAAACCATCAAAAAGAGTAGTCTGAATTAAAATTGGGTGGGTAAGGTCAGAGAAAACTGGGACTGTATACCAAGTGGCCTTTGAATTGGATATTTGTATAGTTTTCTTTCAAGCTAGTTCATTCATAATATGAGGTATCTGAAAGGATGTTTCGCTATACATACAAGTACAATATCTTGTAGGGATGAATCAGATGAATCAAACTCAATCCCTAATCTAATAAAACAGAAGAAATTATTAAACTATCTGCAATTTTAGTACAGTCATTCATTTGTGTGTGTGTGTGTGTGTCTGATAGGCACACATCTGTCGTGTACAGCCTTTTATGTGCTCCCCAAAAATAAAAGCACATGTTTACTGATTTTGGGGTTATTCCCATAGAGGTATATAATCATCAAATGGTATATTTAGTTTGGATAAGGAACAAATTAAAGCAAATCTAATTTTTAGGCTGGTTGTGTTTACTGGTTTTAGATTGCCATCATTTCTAAATTCACTGGACCTTATCAAGTTAGGTAACTCTGGAAAATCTGAATCTCATTCATAACAAGCTTTCATCTAAGATAAAGTATTGATAAGTGAATTTGAGAATGTCATTCAAAATAAACACACATCTAAGCTACAACACAGATGTGTGAATTTGGGAATGTCAATGATATCAAACTTTCATCTAAGCTTTAACACAGATGTCTGAATTTGAGAATGTCATTCATAACAAGATTTCTTGGAAGCTACAACTTTGATGTGCAAATTTGAGAAAACAATCAGATAAATCTTCCACTCCTCATTGCCATTCAAGATCTATGGAGGTATGAGAACAAATTATGTTCATTACATATCTATTCCAATTTCTGTTGAACAATTGTACCTACTTATCACTGACTCAACTTAAAGAATCTATGGCTGGAAGGCATGCATTATAATCAATCCTAACAAAGCTAGACTCATTCACACAGGCTTGACCATGTATGAAGTTAAATAAATTATGCACTGTTAATCTGTATCACAATAAAGTAACATATCTGAATCAAAATAATACAAATGGTAACAATAAATATCATCATCTATGTGGTTCTATAAGAGTTCTGCATTATGCAGTAATCAACCACTGTTTTACATATAAATTCAATTACTCAATACTCAAATATCTGCTTACAACGCATGACTCTGCATTGCTTCAATCAGTTTCTTATACAAATAAGCCATACAAACTTAAAAATAATTCTTTCAATGCAAGCTCAACTAAGAATCACTGTTCAGAAATTACCAATCAAACCATGTACTTCCAAAATGGAATATCGCCTAATGCATAATTCCATCAGATATCACCTACTGTGTTATCTTGTTTTAGGTCTAATGCATAATTATATCAGATACTATTTAATGCATAATTCCATCAGATATCAACTACTGTGTGGTCTTGTTTTAGGACTAATGCATAATTGTAAAAGATTTCTAATGCATAATTCCATCAGATATCACCTAAAGCATAGTTACATCAGATATCATCTAATGCAAAATTCCATCGGATATCACCTAAAGCACAACTCCATCTGATATCACCTCCTGTTTGGTTTTGTTTTAGGTACAACATCACTTAAAGATCTGTTCTTTTTTCTGCTTTGCTCTTCTAACATCTGCATAATGTACTGTTGCTGCCGCCGCTGGAGCTCAGCTTCATTCTGCTGGTTACGCAATTTTATCTCCTGTTTTCGTAATCTCTGTGACAATGTCTCAATCTCCTGTGTCTTGTACTGCAGTATTTCATCTTTCTGGTCACACTCTTGTTCAATTACTAGGCAAAAACAATGTTTCAATTTTTTGAGCATTTTCATAAGGTTAAAACTTTCACTGTATTTGAAAGTTATTGTAAATCCTATTTCAAATTTCTTAACACCACTACTGTACACTTTATGTGAATGAGAACTTAGACAACTGGTAAAAAAACACTGAAATGATAAAATGTGGTATATATTTCTCCAACAATCAAAAGCAATCAATGAATTTCATTGAAAGCAACCAATTCATTAATTGAAACAGCACTATCGCCTATTATATATGGCTAATAAGCTAAGATGTCATACATTAATGACAATGAGATTAGCAAAGTGTACCTTAAAAAGTTTGTACTTTTTAATAGACACTGAAATAGACAAATCTCAGCTTACCTGAGCACTTGGACTCTAGCTTTACATTTTTAGTGGTCTCTTGTATGGCTTTATTTCGTAGTGCCCCAAATCTGAAAGAAAATAAAAATGTTTATTAACTGAACATTTTCTGTTAATCATGATATATCCAGACCTGCTAACAATATTATGACCATCTCAGTAAAGCAGTTGAGTTTTTCCTCTAAGTTTGACCAGTTTTCAGTAAGGTGTAACAAGATATCATATAATTCTACTGTAAAGTTGGAAAACGTACTTAAAAAGTTCAGTAATTAAAACATGTGATGGTAAACATTATGTTCAATGGAAAAGTTTGTAAAGACCACTAATACAGTTACACAAACTTCAGTTCCAAATCCTGTGCAGCTCAATGATCACTCAACTTGACGAAATTCTTGAATGTTTTTCCATTCAGATTGACAATGGCAATCATATCTTCCACCATGAGACATCAACACAATCTCCAATAAATGTAGCTGTGTCCCTTCCTGCTTTTATTCACAAAAATCTGAATATTCCTTTTTATGTTATACTAGTAACAAGGCTTAATGTAGCAAGAGACCACTATAAGGGTACATTTAAGCTATTGTAGCAGCAAGGAAACAATGTAGCAAATGACCATTACAGGTGTACATTTAAGCTATTCTAGTAGCAAGGCTTAATGTAGCAAGAGGTCATTATAGTGTACATTTAAGCTATTCTAGTAGCAAGGCTCATTGTAACAAGAGACCAATATAAGTGTACATTTAAGCTGTTTTAATAGCAAAGCTTAATGTAGCAAGAGACCACAAAAGTGTATATTTAAGCTATTGTAATATCAAAGCTCAGGTAGCTAGAGACCAGCATAATTGTACAAAAACTATATTTTTGTATATCATGTAATTTTGAGTACTAATGCTGAAACATCTTTAGAACAAACTGCTGAAAAAAAGAAGGAAGAAAATTACAAAGTATGAAGTCTCCATTTGCTACAGGTGCAATGAAATGACAACTCACTCTTTTGCAAATGCAGCCTTTTCTCTTTCAAGCTGTTTCTTTAAGACTTCTATTTCACCCAAAGCAAAGTCAAGTTTTGCAATAACTTCTGACATCTTAGCTTTTGTATTGGCATGTAGCACCTTTTCTTCCTGAAAACAGATAACATGGCAGAAATCATTATCATAGACCTTCTCATCAAACACAAAGGTTAAAAATATTATATTATATTACTACAAGTATTTCCATATTGTAATAGTTACGATTCTGGGTCTAAACTATGTAACAGAAAGATGTGAAACTATTAAGTTCAGTAAAATAAACAAATAATTGATTTCTCAAAAATACAAAGTGAAATTTAAGAGACATGGTATTGCAAATCCAATCCCTTATAATCCCAAATGTCCTATTAAAGATCAAAAAGTAAAGAATGTTCTGAAAGAATTCCTGAAGTCTTGAAAATTTTCTGATGTGCCAAAATAATACAATCCAGAATGCAAATGAATGAGATATCAATAATCCCAAAGTAATGTTTTAGTCTAGAAAGTCAATAAGCACTTTGTAATTCCAATGAATAATTTAAATAATCTTCTAGAATTATATATGACATAACTGATCAATTATTCCCAAAGACTGCTATGAAACAGGAATGAATAATTGTTTACCAAATCCCCCTCATTTTCATGGGAAATTCCACTAATCATTTAACTTGATTTATAGTAAACATCTTGCTAACTGTTCAAAAATCATGTTATAAAGTCAGGTACACAATATAAATAATATATACAAAACAATATTATACTACCACTATAGTATGGATCCATTCTATAATGAATTGTACCATATCTTTGGTCTTTGAAAGTATTTACCTGGCACAGTTACTATGTAGCTGGAAATTATTTAATCCATTTAAACCTTACAAATTTTTTTATAAAACTTGTTCTGTCAGCACAGAATTTTTAATTTGGAAAAACAAAATGGCAAGAGTAATGTTAAAGAAATGATTATTTTGTAGATGGAGGAACTTAATATGCAATGATAGGTTCATGGCTGTGACACGAATGCTCACATAGGTAAAAATAAAAGCTGGTACATTTATACTGAATACAACATGCATGATCAACCACTATAACCAGTTAAATAAAAATAAAGAGGATGAAACTAATGAGGCAAATTTTCTTAGAATCAATAAATATGATCATTAGATTATGTCATCAACATAACTTCACTTCTTACCAATGTGTATCATTGCAATACTCACTCTTGCACAGACAGAACATGGAAATGACATAGCCATAACATATCTTATGAAATAATTGATGATGAAAAAAGCTTACATAACTTTTTAAGTGTAAACCTTTGAAGAAAAATTGTCAAAGCTAACAGAACATACATGCAACACTGGACAATTGTTAAGTATTACATGCAATAAAATAACCATAAAGGCATTATGGTGCAGAAAACTGATGTGAACTTACTGTGTCATATTAAAAAACTTCATTTTATGAGATAACAAGATCTCACGATTTTAAAAAAAATATTCATTTGAGCCTTTTTGCATGAATGATTTCTGACAAGGTACTTTTTCACACACTTTTCAATGTAATGATCCCTACTTTGGAGTAGAGCTTCAACACAGAACGAGAAAATGCAAACCAACATACAAATTTTTAAGTGCTTTTGGACTTAATGTACCCTTTACCATCAAAAAATATAGTTGTTCAAAATGTTCAAAACTCCAACATGTCATAAGCAATCCTTCTTAATTCAAAACCAAAGATTTTGATTTGATCTCAAAATAGAAATTCTAAATAGGTCTTAAAACCAAAATTCTGATTTGGTCTCAAAAATGAAATTCTGATTTGTTCTTAAAACCTAGATTCTGATTTGACTGCTGAAAAGAAATTGTGACTTAGTCTTTAAGACTTTTCAGTCTTGACAAGTCTTTTTAGAAACAATTGCATTTTTCAAAATGCTAATAAATGGTTGAAAAATTTATTAAAAAAATATCAAAATTAATCTTAAACATTCCCTTAATTGACTTGACTTAAGAAAGTTAGAATCAAACATTTTAGTCTCTGACATAGGAGCCATAACAATAATAAGATCTACGTATCAAGTATCTGCCTACATACTATATCTACCTAAGTACTACAACTTCCATTATTTATAAAGTCTCCTTATGTCTACTATGTCCAAGTACTTCTACTTACATTAATTACAAGGTCTCCTTACACCTACTAAATCTACCAAAGTAATTCTACTTACTTTAATCATAAAATCTCCTTACACCTACTATGTCTACCAAAGTACTGCTACCCATATTATTTATGAAGTCAACTTTGCACAACTTTAAGCTTTCAAACAACAGCAGTTAGGTCATATGGAGGTTTTTAAAATCACACCATATGTACATTTCTATTAAATCTGGTTAATAGGTTCTTCACCTTGAGTATTGTTTACACTTGTATGCTTATTGCTCACAGATTTATTATTAGGTCCTCACCTCAAGCTGCTTCAATACAGAGTCATACTGCTCCTTAACAACATAATCATTGATAAGGCTCTCCTGAAAAAGACAGATCACTATAATAGGAAAATATATCATATAAATAAAGACATTCTCATCAAAACAAATCATTATAATAGTAAAATGTACTATGGAAATAATGACATTCCCATCAAGAAAAATCACTATCAAGGTGAAATGTACCATAGAAATAATGGCATTCCCATAAAGGCAAATCACCATCACTGTCAAATGTACCATGGAAATAATGACATTCTCATAAAGGCAAATAACTATCACTGTGTGACAATAAAATTATCATGGAAATAAGGAAGTTCCCATATGGACAAACAAGGTAAAATGTACAATGAAAATAATGACATTCTCACAAATGCAAACCACTATCACTGTAAAATGTATCATAAAAATAAGGAAATTCCCATAAAAGCAAATCACTATCAAGGTGAAACGTACCATGAAAATAATGACATTGACATAAAAGTAAATCACTAACAGAGTAACATGTATTGTGGAAATAATGACATTCCTATAAAGGCAGCAAATAATTAAAACCAAAATCAAAAAAGTAAACCTCCTGCAACTCATTAATACTTTAAATTTATTTTATTGATTGGATGCCAATCTTTGTTAATTTTATGGTTCGTTATAACCACATAACAACACATCTAAATATCAATTTATGTAACTATATGAGCAACAGTACCCAAGAAAAGCACATATTAATGCCATCATTCTATCCGTTTGAAAGAAGCAAACAAAAAGGTTGCATCAACCACATATCACAAGAATACCATGAACAGCACATTATACACCAGCCTTGTGTTTAATAGTCCTCTGTGAATGCTCCAGTACAATATGGTTTAATTTGGAGATTACTGACTTATAGGTCTTACTGACAGACCTTTACTCAAACTACCACATATACTCACTTAATTAAATGCTGATGTTTTTAAAAATGAAAATTCATTTCATGCAAAACATGGGTCATCTAATAAGTTTGACATATATTAAATTTGATAAATCTATGGGTACAGACAAAATAATGTCAATACAAATATTTGTATGCTATCATACCACTACCCTCATTCTGGAATGCATTGAGTTTATCCATTTCATTATGGTATTCATTACACAATACTGGTACCTATAATTCTGGGGATTTTTATAATGTAAAAATATTAAATCAAATATTACTCACCACAAAGTCAAGCATCCATCAATGTTGCTTACTATGGGTATTTACATCTATATTGCTTCAATTTTTGCTTTTTTGTAGAGATAGGTGGCTTGTCAACATAAGTGGGTAGTACTGTATATTGTTTAAATTTTTATGCAAGTTCAAAGTATTTGTAATCTATTACCAGTCTGCTGTACAAAACAATTTTCATTTTATGTAATCCAAGGTTTGATCTGTATTTACCTATTTCATATGTCAGAGGTGATTCATAAATTTGTTTTTAATTTTTTTATCTTCCTTCTGCAAAAACAAGATCTAACTACCAAAGTGATATTTCTGATGTTATCTGCAAACACACATGGGACAATACAGCACCCATTTTGTTTTCCCTGTTGACAACTCCTATAATAGAACTGCAAATGTTATACATGTTCAATGACCAAGTAAAGTCCTATGTTCAGTTAAGTGTGGGTAAATCTTTAATTTAATAACTGTCTCTGTTTGACCATAATCCTTAGGTTTTCCCTGTTGACAATCCTTGGACCCAGCCACAGATCTGATACTTATTCAGTGCCAAGTAGTTATATTCAGTTGATTATGACTTATCTCTTTTAGCCACAATGAACCTGACCTTCTGACCTTACATACCATAGTTTAAGTGCAAGCTCTCCACAAACTTTAGTCAACATATTTGATCTAGAATCTAAGTTAAGCTACACAACCATTTTTCTTCTTACAGTCAAAGCAACCTTTCCCTTTCACCATAAAATCTCAAGACTTCTTTCTTACACAATGAAAGTCATGCACAAACTTTGGGGAAATATGGCAGAAAACTGAAACCTGTGTACAGAAATCATCTATCTTTTGTGGTCAGTGACCTTTCTGAATACAAAATAATTAGGTTTCTTTCTTACTCTGAGTGCAAGCCATCAACAAGGTTTGGCCTACATACTATATCTACCTAAGTACCACCACCTCCATTATTTATAAAGTCTCCTTATGCCTACTATGTCTAAGTACTTCTACTTACTTTAATTATAGTCTACGTACACCTACTATGTCTACCAAAGTATTGCTACCCACATTATGAGGTCCACTTTGTAAAACTTTGGGCTTTCAAACAACAGAGATTATGTCCTCTGTTGGTTTTTAAAATCATACATTATGTATATTTCTATTAAATCTGGTTAACCCTTTCATCACAAAGTAACTTTGTAGGCATAGAG
>QKMX01354503.1:14122-30475 GCA_003401595.1 Venustaconcha ellipsiformis
GTGTGTGTATGTATGTATGTATGTATGTACGTATGTATGTTAAAAAGCATGTCTTCACATTACTGGCTATATGGTGTTGGTTTAAAATTTAGACGAAAACTGTGAAGAAAAAGATAAATGATCATTTTTGTCTTTCTTATTGCACTGCTTCTAAAATTAGAATAGGCAGGTTGTTGTTTTTTTAAATTATATGTACTTAATATGATTTTCTGTGATTTTATTTTTAACTTAAGGGGTGGGGAATGTGCTAGGGACGGCAATGAGAAATGGATGGTCAAAAGACACAAAAATTTTTGTTTGGCGTAATTAATGTTTACAAAAGCTTTGTAGAGGAAAGCTTTGTAAACATTGATTACATTCTTGTTTGGTTTGCTATAGGAGCATATTTTGTTCTTCAAAAAATTAAATCAGTTCTTTTTATATTTTTATTTTGCCAAGTATAGTTGTATTCATATTTTATAGAGCAGCCAGGCTCATCAGATGAAGAGAAAACAAAAGCACTTAAGGATGGAGTAGCTGCCCTTCCCACGGCCAATGCTCAGACCTTAAAATACCTCTTGGCACACCTAGTCAGGTAATCATATCCTCTTAATATAGAATACCTCTTTGGCACACCTAGTCAGGTAATCATATCCACCCAGTATAAAATGTCTCTTGACACACCTCTTTCGGTAATCATATCGACCCAATATAAAATGCCTCTTGGCACACCTAGTCAGGTAAACATATACATTCAGTATACAATACCTTTTTTGCACACCTAGTCAAGTAATCATATACGTCAGTATTAAATACCTCTTGGCACACCTAGTCAGGTAATCATATCGACCCAATATAAAATGCTTTTTGGCACACCTAGTCAGGTAATCATATACATTCAATATAAAATATCTCTTTGGCACACCTAGTCAGGTAATCATATTCACAAAATATAAAATGCCTCTTGGCACACCTAGTAAGGTAATCATATACACTCACTGGAGTTTATTATACTGCAGAATAAAGTGGGTCTTGGTATATTACAGGTACAGACCTTGAATGAGACATTTTACTGCTGAAACGACATCATAATGCAAATGACTGTAAATAGGAGGCAGTCACTAAATAAATGCAAACAAGATGCAATTGCAAAATGAATGCAAACAAGATGCAATTGCAAAATGAATGCAAACAAAATGCAATTGCTAAATAAATGCAAACAAGATGCAATTGAAAAATGAATGCAAACAAGATGCAATTGCAAAATAAATGCAGGCAGGATGCAGTTTCAAAATGAAACAAAACATTTAGTTTTAGTGTTGAACTGGTCCACAGGATTAATATTAGATCTTTGGTGGCCTTCTGTGACCCATTAGTTATGAAATTATAATGATTTCCCTTAACAGTCTAGGTTATGAGTGTGACTGTTAATTTTACTTATCTTTTCAGGGTGACAGAAAAGAAATCAAAGAATATGATGGGGGCACCAAACCTTGCCATAGTATTTGCACCAACACTGATGAGGAGCCCTGAATCACTGGGTGATCCGATGAAGGGATTGCTATATGCTGCACTGGAACAGAAAGCCATTGAAATGATGCTCACACAGTATAAAGAGATATTTCTGAAATGATGCATATATGTTATTTTCAAACTTATTCAGATTAGGATTCATTCATTCTTTGAAACCATGATATGTAGAAATTGTGGTCAAAAATGTATGAATTTGCACAAGACAATAAACTGAATGATACATATTCTACATCACAGAGAATGCATTCAGTCCAGTGATTTGTATATGCAACTAGTACATATAGTTAAGCTGTCATATATATTATTGTGTCTTGTAAAAATTGGAATTTCATTCATTTCATTGGATAGAAAGAAGGAAAGACTTAGTGGCTAATTTGTCTAATGTTTGTAAACTTAGTTAAACATTGGTATCATTTTGATAGCAATGAATGATGGCATTGTCAGTATTATGGTTAAAGTTGGATCTTAACACTATTGGAATATCAGATACAATAGTGGTTATGATAGCTGAGGTCATAAGTAAAATGCTAGCTTTTGCAAAACTCTTGTTAATTTGTTTGAAATAACTTTTAAAAAAAAATGTTTTTGGTACAAATCATTTTATTATTCAGCACCACAAAACATGAAAAGGTATTACAGTCCCATATGGATACCTGGCAATATTTTCATAAAAATAGAAAATTTCATAAAATTAGCTTAACCTGCATTGACATTCACTTGTACATGTATTTACTTTTCAAAAAAATTTATGATTGCAAAGTTGTTAAAGGTATTATAAAGGTATTAAAAGTAGTTTTTATTTGATTAATAGTTGTAAAAGGCCATGTGATCTTAATATTTTCATTTATCAGTAATATCTTCATTTATCTCTTGTCCATCATTCATTTTGCAGTTACAGTTGCTGTGTACAAGGTATTCAAAAATGTTTGAACAACTTACAGATGATTTTGTAGGGTGTATGCAGTCATTAAGAGGAAGTATTAAGAAAGCATCCTTGCATGTAGGTATTTCAGGTTTGTTCCAATAATGCCAATCTACCATTAAATATGGCTGATGTTAGTAAAATGGAAAATCCTTTAGATGACTTAAGTTACTGCACAACAGAAATTGACTAAATGTGACAGATAGCATACTGGCTTAGATGCCTTCAGCTTTTTATTACAGATGATGCTGAGCTATCAAATATGGTCACCATTTCCAAAATAGAAAAAAACTTGAAAAGACTTATTGTCAAAAGCTACTCAGCAGAATTTGAATAAACATGACAAAACTGTCTGGTGAGAAGGGCTTTGAACAGATTTGAACAAATTATGCTGAGTCACCATTACTCACAGTAGAAAAAACTTGTAACATCTTCTTCTCATAAACTGCTCAGCATAATGTGACCAAATTTAAAGCAAAGCATGATGGCATCCAATTACAATGGACCTCCAGAAATATGTCTACCATTTCTAAAACTAGAAGGAAATAAACCTTTAAAACTTTATTTTTTACAGAAACTGCTCAACAGAATGTGACCAAATTTGACAAAAAACATTGTCTCAGGGTATTCAGTTTTATACAAATGGTATGTCTTTGTGCCATCAAATACAGCCACCATTAGTAAACAACAGAACATTCTTTAAATGACTTCATCACAAAAGTAACTGACAAAATTTTATAAAATCTTCAGAAAAATATCTGGCATAAAGAGCTTTTAAATTAATGCAGATGATGCCAATCTAGCAATAAATATGATTGCTGTTACCTTAAAAGTTACAATTTGTTTATAATTTATAAAACATCTTATCTAGATTTGACCAAATTTGATTGATGTAAAATATAGCCATTATTACTAAAAATGGATACATTTTTACATATTTTTCTCAGATAACCTATTAATAAAATGACCAAATGATTTTGAATGCCATCAGATATGGACAGAGAAATAAGACTTAAAGAAACTTTGAAACAACTGTATTCATACTGTACGACATGAGCAGAATCTGAACAAATTTGTACAGAAACCATCATCATTGCTTTGGCTATTAAGCTGGTTTTAGCTGTGTGAGTAATCTTAGACCACATGAGTCTTGTGTATTTTGTTAGATTTGGGCTTCAAGTGCTTCCAGAATGGTGCTATACCCCAATAACAACAAAAGATTCAGGGAAGATGTAGATTTCAAATTTTTTAAGCAAGACAGTCTTTTTTGGCTTCAGTGAACACCTAAATTGCCATTGGTGACCAAAATACTCTGAGGTTGATTCATTTAAATATCTAGGTAGCTGATTTTTTTGGTGTTTGTGCTTTTTGTCAACAGATTTGTGCTATGAAGCTGTTGATATCCACTAAAGTATAAGTCATATAGGTAATGTAGTCATTTGGTATCTATTTTTTCAGCTATAAGTATTATTTTTGAGCATTTGACTACACATACCTTTAAACAGCAATTATTCACTTGATTTGATTCCTTCTTTATCCAGTATTCATTGGAAGATCATTCTGTAAATGACCAAAAAAAAATGGAAAATATCAGTGTTAGAGTATATCAACCTTTTTAAACAAGGCCATCCAAGAGGTACTACCTAGTGTAAACCAGATTTACTTGTCACATACTATGATGTTTTAATGAAGGTCAAAGATATTCAAAAAAATGTGAAGAACCATTGCACTAGTAATGATTCAACCCAATATATTTTTTTTTACCCAGTTTTAAAAGTCCATAGTTATCAGTAATTTGTGTCTGGAAGTTTTGTAATGATAACTAAGGTGTAGATAATTCATCAATGATGATTGAATTGGTATTTTTAAAACCTACTAGTACTAAAACAAAAATTATTTGAAGTTAGTAAAGACGGGAGAAAATATTTGAGAGAAAATGCAGAAATCATTTATCTGTTAGTAAAATAAACTTTTTATTAGTTTGAAAGAAACATTTCAGAATATATGGAGATTATAAAATAAAATACAAGCTAACAAGGAAGCAAGCAATATAGTTGAATAGTAGTCATCTGGTGTTTAATGAAAATTTTTTATAGTGCAGGTCTTTTCTGGTATATTGTACATGCCAGTATTTTTCTGGGTAAATGTTTGTTTACTGCATAGAGAATTTTAGTCGAGGCAGTATGCTTTTCAATGAAAAACTAAAATATATACTGTATGATCTCTACATGTTAATCTGACCTGATAATGGCAAAATAATATCAAAATAACTTTTTTGTTCCTAGCATCACCTGACTGGTCTTCTGAATGTTTGTCAAAACTTTGAGTATGTTCATTCATTATTAAACTATATATTAAATCTGTACAGTAGCAGTATGCTCATTTACATTTCATTTTGATAGCGACAATCAAAGCTGCTTTTATACGACAGTAGAAGTTGAAAAACTATTTGTTCCATGTGTGAATATAATCAGCAAAACTTAAATCTTACTATGTTTGTTTAGAGTTCTTTTTTATAGTTTAGTGAGACTTTGAATATATTTTTTAATTGTTTCTAAGTTTTTGCAGATTCGGTTATCAAGTGACTAATTTTTATTTATTATTGCTTTTCCTTTGATTTCTGTACATCTGAAATGGTATACATTTACAAGTCTGAATTACAGTGAGCTACTGGTAGAATCAGTGATTATTTTTCTTACAAAAATACAAACTTGTGTAACATGATAAATGGTCCAGATATGTGAGTGAAGAAAATAAGTGTTCATAGAAATATAAGTTTAAAATTCTGTGTTTTGAAGATATGGTGCATTGTTTTCTGCATTATGTTGTTTCTGAAAGACCCTCAGATTTGCAAACATTTTGTCTAATGTAGTAAAATTGTATAAGGTTATTAATGTTCATGCATTTGATATAGGTTTTCTTATTATTGTTTTCGAGGGCATATACTTTTATCAGAGTAGTTGGTATTCACTTGTGCATAATACATGGATAGACTCCAGTCTACAAGCAAGCCAGTCCCCATAGTCACAAATCTAAGCAAACAAAATTGGACGTGTGTTTAAACTTCACAAACATTATCTTTTTTAAACTTTGCTCAGTGTGAAGTTAGTCACAGAAATGGCTGTATTATATTTTTTGTATTATCTCAGCATATTTGGTAGATTTAAAGCTTGTTATCAAAAACTTGAGCATTTTTTTAATGTAGAGTTGTTAGTCCAAATCAAATTTTCATGCATATGTGGTAAATACTTGGGAAGGACATTCTGCCCAAAGGTTAATGTTTAAGATATTTTAAAAAAAAAAACAAATTTTTTACTGATTTGGAGAAATATTAAAAAAAAATTATTGGGAGTATTAGATGCAGATAATACAGGTTTTATCATCGATGTACAAGGTATAGTCCTAGGAACCTCACCCTTTCACTAAAACTGGACTTTTCCAGGAATTAAGAAAGGACATTGAGCATGATCATTCTTATCTTAGCTAGTCCAGTGTGTTAACCCTATCTACACCTTGGCAGATCAGTCAAATAATTCAGTGTTTTGAATCTTGGAATTTCATTGGATGTGGCAGCAAAATGTGAATACTGTTCCTACATAATTGATACATGGGCAGCACACAACTGGAATGGACTGATAAATAAACAGTATTCTGCTGCTAGTCCGTGTTTGTAAAAATGCATCCTTTCACTCATGTACACCTATCAAGGCTTCTCTCTGGTATGTGGTACTTTCAGTGTTAAACTTACAAAGTATCTTTTGAAGTCGATGGCCTCCACCATTTTTGGCTGATATATAAAGTAACATTGAACTACAGTTACACTCTGCTGGTTGGTTGGCTCATGAAATCCAGTAGATATCGATATGACAAAGCACTATCTGGTTGATCTGGCAAGTTAGGGTTAACACATTGGAACCTTGGTTAGTGGAGTTGGCTCACAAGTGTTTGAAATCTAACCAAGATGACAATGTTAGGGACCCCCTGGAGACAATCAGGTTTGAAATAATAATTTGGGGGGGGAAAAGTTAAAACCTTGATATTCTTGGTTTTTAAAATTGCAAAATAGGTGCTAACTGTTAAGGCTTCTGGAAAAAAATGCTATAAATTACACATATTAGGATTAAGATTAATGCATGTTACATTAAACTCTCTTTCCCTGTAGAATCTGGTGCAGATTCTTTACAATGAGACTTGAAGATTATGAGAATAATAGAGTGCCAACCACACATAGATTTTCCTCTCATTATCAACAATAGATTATTTTTATATCCATATATCATTGATCTGGACAAACAGTTTAGACAAATTTTGACCATACAAATAGATTATAAAAATAAGGAAGCTTTAAGGATACAAGTCGATAACAGCAAATCAGCAGCAGTCAAGAAAATAAGAAAAATCCAATTAAAAATGAGTTGCCATATAGATTAGTATAAGGAAAGGCAATACCATAAAAATGTTTTGTTTTATTATGTCATAGTTTCAGCATGAATGATAGTACGAATACAGTATTCTTTGATAAAACATTCAGACCAATATGAAACATGTTATGTAATCAATTGTACATCAGATAATCAAATTCAGAAATAAAACATATTCTGAGAATCAATTTATCGTATATTAACATGATTATCAACTTTTCTGTGTATCTTAATTTACCTGTTAATTATTTTGAGTAAAGCAACAGACAAAGGCAATAAAGTGTACATTGTTTGTACATTCTTTATTGTCTTGTACTGCTGTCATAAGCTTTACCCACTCTTATTTTTTATTTTCTTATAGTACTGACTCTCTTAAGCATTTATACCTAAACCCTTATTTTATATTTTCTTATAGTACTGTCATAAGCATTACCCAAACCCAGTTTAACTTTTTGTGTGTAGGATAATGCTAGAGGACGAAAGGTTTAAACTAAAAGGGAGCAGATTTCATCTAAACTCAGCCAGACCTCAGCTGCAATGGAAAAGAGTTCCTTACTCTAGAGATCTGATTGACTAATTAGTCTTGGTTACTATATAAACATGATTTTTATATTTACCAGTAAAAGTTGAATGGTGTTTTGTAAGGCAAATTGCATTATACATGGTATGTCTATCAATTATCACTTGACTGCTTGTTATTTGCCAGCTTATTATGAATGGTTACATAATTGGGTGGCAGGACAAGAGTTTGCCCAGCTGGAGAGGGCAGACAGGCAAGCACATGGGGAAGGATTTTATATAAGGCTTCAGCTGAAAGGTTCAAACTCAGCATACACACAAATCACATACTGTATCAGGCTCTTTCTTCACATATCAGATATATAAAATCATTTGTTAGAAACTTGTTTCAGCTTTAGAAACCTCAAACTTTGTGTTGCTGTAAAGTGATTTAACTTTGGACACCACAAATGTTGTGTTACTGTCAAGTGATTTAACTTTGGACAGAGAACTTTGTGTTACTGTCAAGTAATTTAGCTTTGGACACACCAAAATTTGTGTTACTGTCAAGTAATTTAGCTTTGGACAAACCAAAATTTGTGTTACTGTCAAGTAATTTAGCTGAAACACAATGGCAAAGTTTACTCGCCATTCAAACCCCATTGTGTGGTTTGCTTTCATGTATCATTTTGTAGGGACACAAGTTTGTTGCTGAAGTATGCATGTAAAATTCAAAACTAGGTGTAAAGCTACTGGTCATAAATTTGCATGTGTATACTCACAACTTTTGCCTAAAATGTGACAAAAGAAGTTGTTTGTTCATGTTGCTTTACATTAGATCTGTGACTTCTAACTACAAAGTGATGAAGTTAGAAGTGTGCTGTGGAAAGTATAAATGGGTTTCTCAAAAATACGCAATAAAGGTTTACTCAAATGCATGTAATAGATATTTCTACATGACCTATCCCTTGTTAACAGTTTGTAGTTAGATGTTCAATACACCTTCAAGAGATTATTAAATTTGTAATGAACAATCTCCAGTGCCAGTGCAGAACTACTATAACATAGTATCACATGTTTTTATTTTTTTTTTTCATGTTTGTGCAATAATTTTATAGGCTCTGCATTGTTTTTAAAAGTCTGATCGAAATTTGCTAGTTATATTATAAATATGCCTGTTATTATATGCTATTTAGAAGTAGTTATGTCATGATGGCTGACTAATCAGTGCCAAGGAAATGGGAGCTACTGGTCAGTACCTGTCCCAAGGATGCACTGAAGCAGCAGACAGGGTTGATTTGGCATGTCAATCTTGCCACCTTTGGATTTTAAGTTGGATGCTTTACCAACTGAGATACCGTGACTCCCTGTTCTGAGATGACCGAAGGGTGGGAGAATAGCATAATATGATAGTAGTAACAAAACAAAATTTTGCTTCCCCGCTCCATCATTTCTGCATGCACCAATACAAATCACAAGCTTCGTTTGCATAATAAATCAAATGATAAGTTGTGATTTAGAATTTTAGATTTGAGCTTTAAAATAGAAAAAAAAGACTAGATGGACAAGAAAAATCAGTCTTTCATTGCATGGAATTATTGGAATTTATAGTCTATAAAAGGAAGCTATACTTTGATTTATTCCAGATGATTATCACCAATCACAGCAGCTTATAAAATGTCTCATGGTATGTGAAATTTTTTTAAGAAAACTAAATATCATTATGTGTTACATTATTTCTATAATTTGAAAATTTAGAAGTTTCTTCTCTCTTATTTCTTTTTTTTCAGTTGGTTTTCAGTTAGAATTAAAGCAAGGAACACATGAAACAAAAGAAACGAATAAAAATGGATGAATAACAAAACATCAGAAAGATTCATTCAGTACTTTCATTGTAGTTGAGACCCATAACAACTACAGTGAAAAAGTACTGTTCTGAATGAATCTTTCTGACATTTTGTTTATTCATTCAATTTTATTTATTTCTTCTGTTTCATGGATGCATCTTTTTAAAACACTGTTTTACTATGGTTCAGAGTAGCTCTAACAAATAGGTTCTTGTCACAAGAGAAATTGTGATAATTTCTTTTTCAGATTTTGCATCAGTAATTTATACCTTTTTACCATTAACAGGAATTTATTACTTTGTGATATTGGCAAACTAAGCTTAGATAGTAGAAGTGCAAAATTTCAGGATTTGTATTGCTATTTTCTTTTGCTTCAGTGTTTTGTTTATAGTTTATAGATTTTTGTATAATATTAATGTCATTGTTGTATAGAGGCAGATAGTTGTGATAATATGAATGTAATTGATATACATAAATATTTATGTATGAAGAAAGATATTGTTTTTTAATTACCCAAGATAGCTTTCCCATGATCTCATTTGTTTTCTCACCTGTATGTTGACTCACCTGCACATTTCTTTCATTCGTATGTGTGGTATAGTTTGCTCATATGAGAAAAGCATGAAGAATTAATATCATCCATGATGTGCACTGGTTTTAGGATTGGGAAATACTGCCCATGTGTCAGAATTTATAGAAAGGAATACAGCTTTGCCCCTGACAACAATTCTAATCACGAGGTGGGATTTATGTATCCTACATCAGTAAGGATGGGATTTCTCTGTCCCATACCAGTGCATATTATGAATTACTTTTCTCTCATTCCCACCAAGAATTAGTACAATATCTGAACAAAATGAAGGCATATTATTGGTGTGAATATCAGTTTTTAAAGTTAGAGTATTTTTTAATTTTTTACCTCAACTGACTATGGCTGTAAGGCCATGTGATCTTATAGTATAGCCCTGTGCCTGTTGGGTGGTTGTCAATTGTTAGTGTATTATTGTCTGTGTATCAACAGTTGCTTCTTAGCACTCTCGAGTCCATGTTTCTGCTCCAATTTCAGTCAGCCATTGCATCTGATTGTTATCATGCTGGAGGTTGTATTTTTGATCTGACCTATGGAATATATGCCTATAGCAAAGAAATCTTAACAAATTTGATAGTCACCTCAATAATATGTATCCATCTTGACCATTGAGTTTCTTACCAATCTAGAGGCTCTTTCTGATCCAGTTAAGGTTCTTGATCAAGATTTTGAATGAGCACAATTATGAGCAAGATCCATGCATATTAATGAGGTTGTCATGCGTGATGCAGTTAGTGAATCTATTAACAGTAATGAAGACCACCAAAGATAAATTGAAGAGATGGCTTCAGCATTATAATATATGGAAACATCAGAGTCATTTTGTAAGAATGTGAAATAGAAGATGGCACAATGTCCAGAGTTGTGAATAGAGATTCAGACCCAAAGACACAGAAACTGTCAGTAATATATAAGCAGTATATCAAAATTTCTTCACAAGCCAAGCAGGAGGAATTTACAAGCATGGTTAGATGAACAAGATCCTATTGGATCACATAGCTAGTGTCACCAAACTGCTCCACATATTCATCAACAAGAAGCCCCCACCCTGATGTAAGTTTCACATGCATATTGGTGATTTAGGAAATTGCATTACAAGCAACCCACACACATACAATGCAGGAAGAGAGACATGTACTATGAAAACTTCTTTTGAAGATGCATCCAGGAATTATATCAACATTACAGCACATGGCCACCTCAGTGGCTAAAGGAAACAGTGTTCTCATCGTGCACTTGATTATGCCAACACAGTAAGACTGTTCACCAGACGTGTTAAAAATCACACCCATGGTTTCATGGTGTACCTCATATGATGTTGAACCGTGTTGACATTGAGGTCATTAATGACAAAGGTTTTGCAGAGATTCTTAACTTAATGGAAAAATTTCAATGCAGGTTCGGGATGAACTTTTGACATATGCATGCAAGATTTATATTTCCCCATACTAACCATAATGGGTATCATGTGTGGATTTTCCTCTGATGGTACACCAGCAGAGTAAGTACAAGTGTAACCAGTTTCCATGATGTTACATGGATGTGTTTAATACACAAACAGCTGCTTGATGACCATGGCTTTTAATGCAGTGAAACCATGGCAGACAATAATGCGGGGCCTGGTAAAAACATTTTGAAATTTACTACAGTGCAATGAAAATGAAAGTCCTATATGTTATCAACATGGACTTTGAATACATTAACATTCCCATAGAAGTTTCACTTCCCAAGTTTCCAATACCACCTTGGGTTTTTATCAAACACAGTCCAAGTAGCCAAACAAGTCTTGTGTGAGTTTCTTTTTGTACTATGATCAGATATGATGAAGCAACTAAGCCAGCAATGTTTTACTGTGGCAAGAACACGGTAGAAGTAGTTAAAAATTGCTCAGTGTCACAACAAAATAGACACATCTCCTCGCCAGCAGACATGATTATAACTAATGATGACACACGTGAGTATTCCAAGGGAAGACGTTTCTAAACCTTTGATGGTATTTTCAGTTCCACTGATGAAAAGGTGTGCTACCATTGCCATGTCACTGGTGTGTACTGAGGAGATGCAGACAACACATGTAATCTATAGTCAGAAATTTTTCCATACAAAACAAGAATTCCTGTTGTGCTTCATAACCTTATGGGTATGATGGCCACTTATAAATGCAAACAGTTGCAAAAGCGTCAAATGCGCCAATAAGTATTATTCCGAACACGATGGAAAACAACAGGATGTTTCAGCTGGTTCTGCAGTAGTGCATTGACTTGAGGCAGTTTCTTAATCCCGGCCTGGATAAACTAGTGAGCAACCTCGTAGTGAATGGTGATGATTGATTTAAAATCAATAGTCGACACATTGCTGCTGCTGCTGCTGAAACATTCAGTTTACTCACAGAAATCCATATGATGTACATGTGTGATAGGAACAAGTTTGCTGAAACTCAACTGCTACCTACCGAGTCCAGTTATTCATTGTTGTCTTGCAAAGTTGTTTCTGCCAGAGATACACCCACGCTAACATGTCTTGGTTGTACAAATCTTGGCAACTGTCATCTGTATTTGCGGAATGATACGCATCTTCTCATGGATGTCTTTGAGACATTTCATAATTCACCAGTGTATATGTACAAGTTGAACTCCACAATAATTTTCATCACTGAGAATGGTCTGTGATGTGCTGTTGATAAAAACTAATTGGGACTACTCACTTATATTGACTCGCATCTGTTGTTGAGAGAGGAATTCATGGTGGGATTTTAGTGGCAATTCACGACCACCCTAGAACTCACAACCCCAACGGGGACAGATGTGACTCAACTGTCAAAAAGCATGACATAATGAATCTTTACACTAAAAACTTTTATGAATCAGGGATGGTGCAGCTCATGTATGTTGGCAAGTTACATTGGATTTATTCCATGCACATAGACATTCATAGTCACATACACGAGTACGCCAGCAACAGCGACCAATGATACTTTTTTGAAGTTTATTTGGAGTATCAAGATGAACATCACCCATTATGGTTATCCATCAGTGCTGCTGGTGCCTCACAGTTGGTTTTCCCCTTATCAGAGTGCATTCGTGGATGAATCGAAGCTTAAGTTTACACCAACTTGTCCAGAATCGTTGGCTAAAATGAATTAGGTAGTCCACATAAAAATGAAGTTGTATTTACGGCTCAAAATGCATATAAAGAAAGTCCACTGTGTGTTTGGTTTTCGCTTCTGAGACAAGCGTAGAAAACGAATTTGAAAATCACTTTTTCTGAATGATGAACAATTAGGCAAAATTGATGTAGAAACGTAATAAGTCCTAGTTGATCATGTTAGGGACAGTGGTCAAGACAAACGCAACCGATTAGTTGCAGAAGTGGAATTTCAGTAACGCAAAGTAGTTGATGGTAGACTCGTGGTTGTCCACGCGTGACTCTTTCTTGCGCGATCCACTTCTTTGTGTACAAGAGAATGATGCACGTCTTTGTGTGGCAGCACACCCTTATTTTTTGGTGTCGTGTATTGTGGCCATGGCTTGCCGGAACTCTCTTTTCTCATGGTGACACGCGAGGTATAAGTGGTTTCGGCGTTCTGATTTAAGCCTGACGCGTGCGATTGACTTTGGTTTCTTGATCTCCGCGTTGTTGGCCTTCATAATGCTGACCGCTATTCCCGGGTCGAGAAACTAGATCTAGCAAACGTCAATCACTATGACTGGCAAATCAATATCATCGAACTTGAGCTCGCCCAGGTGTTGACTTTACCTACCTGACCGGTCATTATGCAGGTCCTCTGCGGAGACAGAGTATTCCACTCCAAACATTGGTTATCAGTGGGAGGTTTCACAATGATGATAGACCGCGGCGAAATACACTGTCTGCTCCTCACCCGAAATGGGTTGTATTTCGAAATTTGAATCTTTGGTTCGAAAAGACCTCACGAGATGCCAGTCGGAACCCTTGCACACGTGATTTTCAATGTGATCTTAAATCTCGGCTTTGAAATGAGCAGCTCGATCTCGTCGAATCATATGGTGGTGGTACGGATACGGTAATAGGCTCTAACTGTACGACTTTCTGAAGTTTAAACGCAAATACGAGGCCAAACCTCACGCCGCCATGATTGTTGTCCTCTATGTCAAGGGTTTAACGCACGTCAGTAGCCTTGACAGAAAGACTATTGTGTCTGTTCAAACCTATGCCCGGTGGGCACCTATGCGCAGTAGTCTTTCAGAGACTTAGTGCCACTACCCCCATCCGCTTTACCTGCGTGAGTGCGGTTGATTGCACACCCTGGTACATGGGGAATGACTTTCGACAGCTCACGCCTTAGAGGTTTGGCATGGTACGAATGCATTGATTTTGGTGGTAGTCCGCGTCAACTGGGTGAGACCTGACGCCGCTCAGCTGGATTTTATAAAACCTGGTTGGTAGTTTAACCCTGGTCGCTATTACTTCCAGCCTATTATTGTATTTGCTCTCGTTTATCTGCCTTAACCTTGGCGAATTGTTTCTTCGCCATGGCTTCTGTCCAATTGAGTTTCTTTGCTTGGATGAGGCCCCCACAGACAGGGCAATGCAATATGCAGTGCTAACACCAACCCAGCATTTCTATTCCTACTCCATAAGGAGTGGACCCAGCAGCACTCGTTTTTTGTCTTTAAGCACCAAACTATATATCTTAGGTATTTGCATTCCACTTTCAGGTTACATAGTTATTTCAATTGTGAATGGTGTAATTTGTACTAAAAATAAAATCTTATCTAGATATAGATGCAAATCGCGAATGAATGAGTTGGTGTAATTTGTATTAAAATAAGATATGATATTCATTAGTCGTATAATTTTTAGAAGTAGTACCATCATATTGTAATGTCTAGGACTATGCAATAATACCAGACATAATATTCAATACAGTCTCATATGATTTATCATTATTAAATTATTTTTTTATTTTTTAATCTCGCTGTCAGGAGCAGTTTCCTAACCTCCAGAGAATAGAAATGATTATTCTTGGAGATATCAACATTCACTTTGCTTGTCCTGGAAACCACACACACATCAAACCTCCTAGGTTCTGTTCACATTTCAAACCTAAGTTGGTTAGCCAACGTACCCATGCGTCAAATGCTCTCTCAACATATAAGTCCCTAACCATCGATCTCTGTCTCCGACTAAATAAAACTCCGTATGATAAATAGGACCCAACTAATGCATGACATCCATGCAAATCTAACAACTTTGCGACCCCTTACAGCAGCACAACTTGAAAAGTGCTTGCGTTTATTGCTTGTCTAACATACCTCAGCAACAAATTACAGGGTGAAATGTTCTCTGTTGTGAAGTAGTGTTACGGATTAGCGTCGCGCTGCTAAAAGAGAAGGCCGAGAGGATTTGGCTTTTCACGAGCTATTCATTAGCAGATTTATAAAGTTGCTAGGAAGAATGTTACAAACATGCAACAAAATTTAAGCCTTCTACAGTACTAAGATCACTTAAAATTCCTGCTCCAAAGAGCTCTTTGAGATTACGAACAATAATAAATGTAATAAATGTACACCACTTCAAACTTCAGACCTGTTTGCAAATTTTGTCCGTGACAAAGTTCAGTCTCTCAATTTATCTCGTCCGAATTCAAAAGTTGTTTTAGTCTGCATATCGCCCTTACCAAAGTACTGAAACGGCTTTTCTGAGAGTAGTTAACAACATTCTCGCCGCTTTGGCTGGTATAAAGATTACAATCTTCACCCTTCTTGACTTGTCAGCGTCATATGACACAATAGACCAACGTGTATTTGGTATTACCGATACAAGCCATAATTTGGTTCAAGTCCTTCTGAGTCAACAGGACACATGTGTCTTTAAATGGAAAATCTTATATTTTTTTGGGTTCCACACGGCTCTGTCCCAGGTCCGTTCATTCAATGCACTAAGATGCTTTGAAGTGTCAAAATTTGACATATGGTGTCTCGCCAGTTGTGCGCTGAAATATACCAATCTAGCAGCCTAATTGAAGCTGAGGCTACCATCCAAGGTGTAGAGAGGTCCGTTTCCGATGTGAAGTCATGGATAATAACAAGCTGCAGATGAATGATAATAAAACTGAAGCCATCCTGATCATCAAGCAAAGCCTTTCTCATTCATATCTTTCACTTCAAGCAACACGTATCAGCAATACCATTAAATTTGTACGGTCAGTACGAAGCCTATGTGTCACTCTTGACAGCACTCATTATACCTACATGTTATGAACATATACAGGGCTGCATATCTGGAACTTAGACACATTCACGAGTTTCTTTCAGTTGATGAAACTAAAACATTGTGTTCCTTAGTATCTTCAAGACTTGACTATCTTCATTCAGTATTATCTAGTTCCTCACATTAACCACGACAGAAACACCACAAAGTTCAAAACGTAGCTCAGATCATCCTTAGTACGAAGAAATGAGCACAATAGTTACTAGCTACGCGTTCGATCCAAAATCAAACAGTCTGTTCACACTTCAACATTTTGTTAATTTTTCTCCAGTCTAATATACTTATCTGACTTCACCCTTATATATATATATA
>QKMX01354504.1:1302-14948 GCA_003401595.1 Venustaconcha ellipsiformis
AAGACTGAAAAACTACACATATCCATTCAAATAACAGTAACGCACCAAAGCATCACTCTTGGACGACCATCGCATGAACTCAATCCGGCTAATTAACAATTTATTTTCACCATTACGGTCACTCCTGTGATCCGATAGATACGATCAACTGAGAATCTTAGTAATACATAACGCAAAATGAAAGTGAAAAGAATCAAAAGTACTCTCTAACATAACATTATATATGTACTTTAACTTTTAATGATACAAGTTTTGATAAATAAACAGTATTTAATTTAAGTGTTGTTTAAAAGGTTTCCCAATATTTGGCAATAATGAAACATACTTATATGCTACCTTTGTTAATATGACAGTTGATTGTAAAGATTGGAAGTATGTGAACTGGCAATATTCATAAAGGATTCGGAATTGATGAGTTTATTAAATGCCCAAAGATCGAAAATAAATAAACTGGTTTTGAAGTTGAATGCTGGATTCATTACACCAAATGCTAGATTCTCAAAAGACTATGATGCAGACAAAGTGCATTTTAATGAGAAAGGACTTTTTTGGGAAAGGGTTGACTTCTTTGGGAAAATAAGAAGTGTTTGTATAATAAATAATAAGTCAAAAGTCTGTATTCCAATAAATCCAACCGATAACAATCATCTGCTTGATTCCACAGCCTGTTTATGATAAAATCCCTACAGAACTATTTTCAGTGATCAGGTTTGGATCTTTTAGCAGTATATATTACAGCTCATTATTTTGTTTGTATTTGTTTAAATAATAAAAAGCAAAATAAACTTTGAATAAAATTTATATGAATTATTTACTCTGTATATGATTGGATATGTATGATAAACATCAAATCGAAGTACATAAACAGAATGAAAGTGAAAAATAGCAAAGTACCAAAGGTATCCAAGATAGTATATACAGGAGTGAGAAGAATGTGATTGTAACAAGCTAGGATATATGATGATTGACAAAGATGACCCAGGAAAGCGTTTTTACAAAGAAAAACATTTTGTGACAAAATGTAATAATTACATTGAATTACATACATAACTTAAGGTATCAGATTTCAGTGAATGAATAAGTTGAGCACACAGATGAATTAATTAATCCATTAGTATTCATGATTCTGTTCTTTTGAAAATTGGACTTTAAGTCATGTTACACAAGGTAAAATAAACATAACCGAAAGCAATAAAATAAACCACATTACAACTAAATTCTGGTTCATGTTTAGATCTTTTGGCATTAATTGTCCCAGTTTGTACATTGATATTTAGTTTCCATTGTCCAGGATTTCATCTGTTAGTCCTTGGTGCAGCATTTTTCTGACTGTTCATAGATGTTATGTATTTTGTGTTTATGTCAGTGTTGCATCGAAAGCGTTTGTACAAAATTGTGCATTGTTGCTCAGTCACTTTTATCCATGCTGATTTTGTTGACTGAAATTGTTGGTGACTGTCAGCAAGTCAGAATTCTCCAGTACTAGAGTTTTCTTAAGATTTCTAAATTGTCCAGTTACTAATTCATGTGTCCGTTGTACAAATTCTGTGAGCGTTTTCATCTTCCAGTCAACTGTCTGTTTAAAACCATGGTTCATAGACTCCCAATTATTATTTTTACACATGCTGTCTTTCTGATGGATTTTTAATGGTTTGTTGACTTTTAGTTTGATATTTGTATTTAGTTGTTCCTGAAAGTAATGAAGAAATTTTTCTAAAATTCCTGTACAAAGATTTTCTAAAGCTTCACATTTGTCGTCAAGGAAATACTGTCATGAGCGTCAACTAGTCTTGTCTTTCCCCAAAATTTCTTTCAAGATAGTTTTGCAAACAGTCATGGTAACTGCATCATCTATTAATATATGCCTAACATTCTCTTGTAAATGGCGTGTGCACAAAACGTGTTACTTCGGGCAGAACTGCCATAATGCCTTGACTAGAGCCGTCTCATCATCACTTCCAGTTAGAAGGCTCTTAAGCTTTGAATCCATACGTTGTGCTTTCAAATGATGGAAAAAAGTATTAAGTTCAAAATCGCTATTATCGTGAATGAAGAGCAGTCCAAGAAAGATTGGTGGTTCACCTATTTTGACTTTTTTTTTTACCGTCGATTGCTTGTAACATGTTACCGTCACATGCATTTTATAAAGGATACAAGTTTTGTCAACAATGCCCRGAGCAACAAAGRTTCTTAATGTCCGTTATTTGTTCGTCTGTGTACAAAATTACACAAGGGGGTTTTCACTGGTCCTGATAACTGATCATACAAACAACTTATTTTCAGTTATCAAATTTTCTAGATGTCTGATTTGGTCAGCATTATTGTTGGAGTGTCCTGGAGCTATTCTGTCCTTTGATTTTTTATTTTATTTTTTGTTCTTCATAAATTTGTTGAAGTCCTTTCGGTTGGGACAATTAATCATATTTTGAAGACCGCAAATATTCTGTCATTTGTCATGAGTTTCCATGTTGCGTTAAACCAGGAAATTTCCCTACATATTCAACCAGTAACAAATTAATTGACAGACCCCTTCCTCCCTTAGACATGTAACCCTCATTTTGTACATATTGTTCTTTTTCAAGTGAAAGTTTTCTGAACCAGTGAGTGCTCTTNAAACTGCTCTGTATAAACAGTTACCATCTCCAACTACTGACATTGGTGTAAGATCCCTTATAATTGCTGGCAGATACATTTTTTAAATTTCCACAGAAAACTGCATCTTTACATTGTTAGACATGTGCCCTGATTTTATAAGAAAAATCTTGTGGGAGATGATAAGTTTACTTTCCGACTATGCAGACGGGCGCAGTTTCTTCAATGTGCTCAACATTGTTGATCTTCAAAGAATGTGTGCTGGACGTGACTGGTATCAATGAACACTTATGGCTGGTATAATGTTTCACATGGTTGTAATGAATATACTAAAAAAAGGTAGATTAAAGCATTAAGTACTCCCAAGGACAAGAATGGCCAGATATAGATACACATAGTTTAAAATCATTGATTTCAGGAATCTTTGTCAATTGCAATTACAAATGGGGATTTTGTACATAGCATGAGCTGAAGTAGGCTTTGAAATGCATAGGTCATTGAATTCAAAAGAATATAATATTAATAATGTATCAGTTGGACAGAATATATAGATGGATACATGGATATATGAAAATTATAAAGTGTCACAGATGAGTACATTCATTTCAATGAAATATTCTGCACAAATCAAAATTAAAATATTTACTTGTACAATAATAATGATAAACAATGTCATTCATCAAGACATCTATTTATCTGTATGATGTGAGTAAAATACAAAAAGTTACAAAAATTTAGAAAATGTTACGAAAAATTGCTCAAATAATGCAAAAAGTTATGAAAAGCTCATTAAAAGTTATATATTGACTGACTGTTGTGAATTTGATTTTCAGTTTCAATCAATACTTATATTTCATGAATTAAATGACATTTTGTAGTAATTCATTATCCATGACATTTTATATATATTTTTTGTATATAAAGTATTTTTAAAAAGGTCCTTTTATCGAACTGTATTCTTTTTGCAAAAAGGACTTACCCATATACAAAACAGATCCACGAAGTTTTATTATCAGTTGCAATCTATAATTTTGTTTAACAAATCAAATTGTCAATTATTTCATTTTTCATATCATTTAACACATTGTTTTAATATTGATCGTGTATAGGCTCTTACAGCAAATACGGTCCTTTCGAGAATACATGTACGTCTTACATGCAAACATGCTCTTACCAAGGTTTCAATCAATATTTTGATTAGATTCTATTTGTGCCAAATGTTTGGTTGAAATGAATGAGGTCAAATCGAAAATAAGTTAAGCAACTTCAAAGCTGCGTTAAACTGATTTTCACTATCTGTTCTGAATTCAGTGACTCAAAAATGATTGTTTTCTTAATTTGAATAAGAAGTGTGATCAAAGGGAGGACAATAAAGATGTGAGCAGTCAGTTACAACATGAATTAAACAACTTAAAACAATATGAATTATATCAACTTCCTGAACGATCAGTCATTTGATACCTGTTAATAATGTACACCCGTTTGATGAGTTGCTTTAACTGGGAAGAAAGGAAATTCATACCAAAATTGCTCCAGCCATATTTTATTTTGCTCTTGTAATACTATCCAAGTAAAAACAAATCATGATTCCTATGTTTACACTGATATGTACACCAAAAACATGTAAATACAAGTGCATTTCGATGTATTTCGGTTTTTCAGTGCATTTCGGTGTTTATAGGAACCACTAAAAATGGATCCTGATATCACTGTGCGTGGCTACCACAGCATTGTTTTCAGACAAAGCACCGAGACAGTAATATGAAGTAATTCACAGTATTTTGTAATTCATGATATATATGAAAAAATAAAGTTTTTATTTCCACTTCCCTCGCGTTGTTTTGATATAATTGCCTACACTTATATGAGTGTGACTATGGTGATTAGAACTCTTATATGTACACATTGAAAGAATATATGTATGCACATGTGTGCGTGTGTGCCCCAAATGAATGTGTTGAAACCAATAATATTCATTTATATCTATTTTGTTTCCCTTTCAGTTTTTGTGTATTAAATGTATACACTCCAATTCTTTGGAATCTCAGGCTCTATGTTATCACAGCAGACAGGATTTTCTGATTTGGATTTACACCATATAGCATTTATTTACAGATATAAAATTGTAGCTTGTAAGGGCTTTAATATCTTTTAGCACAATTTCCTCTAAAATATCAACATTTTTTTGTAAAGTTTACATTGAAAAAGAATGAACATCCCTTTTATGTAAAGTGCATGTAATTCTGTTAATCATTATGTACAAAACTCCAGTTGAACTTCCAGTTGACTTTGATTACAAAATATACTTAGTGCAAGGTCCAATTGATGATTATAGGCCATATATAGTGGTGATGTACATGTCCTTACAAGGTTAAGCTTGGAATTTCATTTCATGGTAGCCAGTATGGACCAGAATTGACAAAATGTTGCTTATGGTCATACTTGTCATACATAAATAAGAAATCAATATGATTTAAACTTTCTTGAAATCAGTAATACTCAATTATTTCAATGTTTATATTAGATGCACAAATGTAATTAAAGTGGAACTCCATGAATAACAACATTACAAATTAAAGGCAAATGTTATTTAACTTTATATAAATTTTAAGTGTAATTTGGGCAAAAAAATATAAATATGAAAAATTATTACTGATATTATTATTCTTGTTATTCTGATATTACTGGTGGCCACAACAAGGTCAGCAAAAAGGCAGACAACTACTTATTGGTTGATGGGGCTATGAAAAAAAATCAAATTTCACAATACAAGTGAAATTTGTAAGTGGTGACCTGTCATCAGTGAGTAGGATTTACATGGAGTGACGATAGACAATGATTAAATGAAGACAAAACAAATTTTAAATACGCTTGTATATTGACAACATACATGTGGGTTGTTTTGTGTACAACAATCCATAATGCATTAAGTACTCAAAATGTATATCAAAAATCCATGAGGTTGATTATGCATGTATGTCATATATTAGAAAATTCATAGATCATTATCATCTAATTAGAACACATATAGACATGATTTATGCCATTTTAGATTGAACACAGAGTTAATTTCAACATTTGAATCAAATCGAAATTATGAAAGCAATGTAATAATTGGAAAATTTATACATTGGTGCTCCTTTAAACACAGATACATTTAGACAAGTCTAAGTCTTTTGTTTTAATGATCTTATTTTATACCATTTGGAGAGTCTCTACTGCTTATGGCTGACTGTAGTGATTTTATATGGAAGAATGGAAACCAGTCTAGAGATGGATGAAGATAAGATGGTGTATAAATGGTTTTTGCTGGCAATAATTGGTTGATAATGAAATGCAAAAGATTTTGTTTAAAATTTTTGAGAGTTTATTATGTGTAACTGAAGACAAAATAATTAACAGTGATTTATTATGGAATTTCAGTTCTTTTGTAATCTTGACTTTGGGATGCTTGTTACTGAAATTAGCACTTGACCAGGAAGTAAATCTATCCAGGTAGTAATGTCAGAGGAAATAGAGGGCAGAGATCTACTAGTTGGTTAAAATTAGCACATCGTTTATTAGGGTCAAATTGAAAACACGCATTTCAAATACCTGTAGGTAAAACAAAACTGATTAGTAATTGTATATTTTAATTAGTAATTGATTAGTAATTGTATATTTTAATTTAACATTGTATGGGATCCCAACTAGGTTGTTGCACAACCAGGTTAGGTTGAGGGTCTACTCGGGTTGTCAACCTTACACACAGGTGCATGGTAAGAGGTGAATGATCATACAATCATTTTCAGCAATCTGTTTGGATCAGTTTCTTTTAGCTTCAGGCAGATGGAGGAGTTAATACTGTTTTGTTAAGCAATGTACAGTGTGAAACAGTACTTTGCTACCAAAGATGGCATGACATATGCTTAAAGAATAACTTAATAAACTTAATACAGCCATGTCTTGTCTAGTGAAATAATAAACATATCGCCTGTTAGTATGTCTACTAATTTGCAGTACATAATATCTGCAAACTGGATGGAGATTTAAAATGGAGAAATTTAGAACGTCAGAGAATTATATATGGAGTCAGACTTTTATTTCTAAACCTGGTTTACAACTTTGCATGCCAGTATCAGGAATTTCAGACAATATGCAAGTAAGATAAAATAAATGTTCTCTGAAGGACACCAGTTTACAACCTCATTTTCAGTTGATCAATGAGAGGACAGTATTCAGTTCATTGCATAGCATCTCTCCACCAATATGCTTCCTATTGCACTGGTTTTGATATTAGGGTAGGTGGGTATGTTTTTTAACATTATTATAATGATTACTATGAATAATGTACTATTCACTTCAAGAAAAAAATGGGTTCAGTTAAATGATCAAGTCAGTTTTAGAAATTTTTTTTTTAAAGCCTGCAGAGAAAAAGTGCTAGGGCTTACAATGTAAAACAAAGATGGTCAGCCAGCTGGAAACATTTTATGGCCACATTCAGGTAGGTGTGCCTGTGGTTATGGTCATGTCCACTGGTAATGTTGGACAATAGGCAGGCATTCCTTAAAGGAAAAGACAAGTTCAATATTGTGAAAGTGTATACAGTTTGCAATAACAGAAATGATGCTATTTAATGGAAAAGGTTGGAAATGACCCTCCTCCAGTCTAACTACCCATTAAGTGTAAGAAACAGTTAGTGAATATTATGAGTTTGTGGTACCTCTCTCTGCTTTTGATTGCTTTGTTGTCTTTTACCTGTAATGATCACAGGATTCAGTCTGTTAGACATGACTTTATTGAAGACACATGACTCTGTTAGTAATACATCCCTCGCATTATTTTAATATAAATAATACTGCTACATAGACACTGTATGTTCATGATGAAAAAAATCAATGACATCAGATACGTACTGTGGACATTATCATGTTTGGTATGGTTCTGTAGTGACTAAGAGGGATCAATGCAGGGGCTTACAAACTTGAAATTGTGTTTAAAGGTTCTTTTAACAAACATACTAAGTAAATACTTAAATTTAAAGAAATTTTAATCAGCATTATAAAAAATTCAAACTGATGCACAGTGTTATGTAACGTGTTACAAGCGACTCTTGTCGATGTCTGGTTTTTCCTGGCAATACCACAGTACATATGAAAATCATAATTCCGTAAGAAATGAATTAACAGACAAATCCAACACAATCCTCTTATACAGAGAATGCAAATTTATAATAGGAATAGGTACCATTAGTTCTGCATCACTGACAGCCACACACAGGTTTGTTTCCACATTGACAGAGTTTTATGTTGGTTTGGAAACAGTAAAATAAATAATAAAATAAGCTTAGCTATTTACAAGTGTAAATATTGCATCCTTAGCAAAGTTGTTTAAATAGGTGATTTGTAATGGGGGAAAGGTGACCTCCCTTTTGTTATTATATATCGCACACTTATTATTCATAGATCCATTGTAAGCAAACAAACAAGTTTTATTCTGATGTAAACTATGGAAAATGTTCCAATCTTAATATTATCTTTACTGCAGTAGTGTAATCCATTACTTATCTATATACATATTATGCAGCATTTTAACCCTACTGTATAAGAATTTAATAGTATGCTTATCACAGTGATACATGGATAGATATTGTTTTGTTATTTACATTTACTTCCTTTCAATCTGTCTTGACATGATACAATCTTATCAAAATCAAGATCTCCCAACATAAAGGAGATCTGACAGATGCTGATTCAAAGTCATGTCCTATTGACTTTTTGATTCATTAGTTATACATCTATTACATTTTCAGTATTTATGAGAGTGAAAAATATGATTTGGAACAAATTATCTCAAGTGATAACTCTCTGTAATATGAAATGGAAAACTATTTGAGAAGTTAGTACAAAAAAATAAGTGGACTGGGAATTCCAAAGGTTACAGGAGAAGTGAACATTTTTGTCAGTGCCTGTCTGATCAACTTGTATTTATATGAAACTTATGCCATCATATTATTGCACCTTCATATAAAACATTTAATGATAAATTTTTAATTTTTTTCAGCTTGAATCAACAGATCAATCATGACAACATTTAAATGCGCAGATGTCAAACGTGGGTCTTGTTCTTTTGAAACGTTGCCATTGGACAAAGTTGCAGAGGAGTTTGCAAAAGAAAGAAACGTTATCTATGAAACAGGTAATTCTAACTTCCCTCTCATCCTTTTGACAAGTACATGGTGCAGACATGGTTTGGTGGCAACTGTGATCGAAGCCTATAATAAACATCTTGGGCTTGAACTAGCACCAGACGATCTTTGGGTTCTCATCATACAAGGAGTTGCTACATATCTCTCTGATGAGCAGGTTGCTGAAGAGAATAGAAAGACCTTCGTGAACCATGCTGGAAAGAAAGAATTGGTCGTTGAAGGAACCAAGTATAACATAAAGCCAAAAGGGATTTGTGAGCCCAATCACAACCAAACAGGATGGGTTGGCTTTGTTGAAGAAATTGCAGAATTGATACATGAGAACACAAAATGTGACATAACTGATGTGATGACAAAGCCCTTTACCACAACTAGTCCAGTGGAGTCCCAGGTCTTCCGCTGTTGCCTGATGGAGGCAATGCAAAATTATTTTTCGTACAAATGCATACTGGGATGTGGAATTCCAGAAATTTGTCTTCTTGGCACTTTGGATGATTACAAGAACATCAAAGAAAGAGTTGACAAATTGTCCAAATTCCTGCCTGATCTTAACTGGTGGTTCGCCAAAGTACACAAAGTTGTGGACAAATTTATCTTAAGCAAAGAAGGAAAGCCAGACATTGTTTGGTGGAATCGTATTGTTACTGCAACACCAATAGGATCTGGAGGGCAGGTTGAACTATCAGGATGGCTGGGTGACATGTTTCCCTACTCCAAAGGCCAGAATGGCAAGCTTGTTCGCAACAACAGTGGTCCTGAATATAATGATCTTGCGCCTGGCTTGACCTTTACCCCCATGATCCTTGATGATCAGCTTTACACTTATAAGCAGTATCAGCTTCGACTTGCAGCTGGTTTTCTGGGAGCCAGCGAGAACAAAGAAACACATAGGCTCCGTCCAGCTCAGGGCTGGTTGATGTTCTATGAACAATAGGCTTTTGGTTTTGACCAGTGGATGCAAAATTTTCCTCTAGGAAAATCCAGCATTTTTTTTCTTTGTATTTTTGCTATAGTGTTCATTAGTGACAAAGTGTGTCTTTGCATCTAGGCTGAATATTCGTTGATGAATAGGTGCAGTAAAATTCTTCCATTTTTTCGGTACCTTTCCTGTTGTTTTATAAATTTATGAAAACATTTTTAAAAAAGAAGCATTTTGAAAAGTCAAATTTTGGAGATCGGAGATTGTCATTACTTGAACTAGATTATATGTAAAAATGTACAAGTACATTCTGCATTGTACAGGTGATTTAGATCAGTATCTTTGGACAATTCAAGGGGGTACCGGTATGTGTATGTCTGCATGTACACTAGATTTGAATCTATTTCCTGAAACAAATTATTGTCTAACATTTGTAAGCATTTTTCTTAAGGCAGTGGCATTAAATTTAGTATCAACTTTTAACATTTGATGTGTGAAAGTCTTGAGTGCAAGCCAGCTTAATGGGGTGGGGGGCAGAGAAGAGGTAGATTGGGGTTAGATCATTGCATGGATGCAAGTGAGATTCCTGGTTCTGTACAACAAGTTGTTTGAAATTTAAACATATAGTGAAATTTCAGTATCATCAGTCTTACTGAAGTTCATGTGAGATTAGTTTCAACTTGAGTTCCATAGTAAAGTGATGTGCATTTGCAATTAAAGAAAATGAGCAGGATAGTGTTTATTTCTAATTGGATTTATGATCAATTTCAAACTGTTGCAAAGTGTACCTTACTGAGATTTTTTCTTGCACAGTATGCCAAGGAAATTTTACCAGCAATACCAGCCATCCTTTGAACTCCTTTGTATTCGTTTATCATTTAAAGAGTAGGTCAGCTTTACACAAGTTCATATAGAGATCTCTTAATTTCTAGGATATCGCTCTTTAATTACTTCCATCCTTCAAAGATATTGAAGACCTCCAGGTGTCAAATTTTCATTTAGAGACATAATATCATGGTAGAGGTTATGGGGTTATAAACCACATCATCACAGTTAATGACCTTGTTTAAAGTGAATGTCACAAGGGTTTCTATCAAGGTTTTTACATTTTAATGTCTTGCTGTAATTCTTTGAAAAATTTGTGTAAATGAAGAAAATTAAAATAATTTGTAAAAAGTTAATTATCATTTGGGGAAGGATATTGTATACAAAAAAAAATAAAGGTTCTAAAATTGAAGACTCCAAAATGTCTATATCATAGTCAACATTAAATTCATGTGCATGGGATCTTATTGCTCTAAAATGTGCCTTAGTACACTATGTTTCAAGGAACTTTGATTTCTACAACACCAGCTCATATGTACCGAATGATCATTACTAACAGAAAAACACTAATTGACTTGTTATAAAGGAGACTGTAAAATTATTTCAGTAAAGATCTGTTTTGTTTTGCCATGTTTTTTTTCATATTCATATGCATACATTAATTTTAAAACATGTTGATTATTAGTATTAGACTTCATTTGTATAAAAAATTAAAAATGTTGTAAAACATCTGTCATTGATTCCCCTATTGGTGTAAGATTGAGAGTCAAAACTTTGGTGTCAAAATTGGGGGTCAGATTGAGTAAAATAAAACCAAAGTATCACAGCTGAGGGTCAAATTAAAAATATGGCAGTCCATGATGCACAATTGAGTGTAAAGGGTAACTGCTTCTATGTATGAAATATTTTCTATACAAAAAAATGACCATGACTGAAATGGATGAGCTGTGTATGAAAAATTAAAGGGCATGAAAAATACCAAGTAGTTTATATCTAAATGTAACTATGTGATTACAGATCCCTCCCATACCTACTTGTACCTGAATTTGCTGTATACGTGAAATAGGCACTCAATTTTTCATGTGATCACTTAACTCAGTGAATATTAATGAACAGTTTGGTTTCATTAGACAGTAAAATCATAGGACCCTGAACAAATTTCTATTACCAGTGGTACATTGGACATTGATCTGCTTTAGTTAATGATTTGACCACCAATCAATCTAATATATACTGGTGTCACTATTATTTAATCTCATATCAAGTTCAATATGTTTTAATTACATCTGCATTAAAATTTAGCACTTAAATTTCAAACTTTTCTTGGAAACTTACCAATTTTTTTTTTATTAAGGAATAATAGTAATAATAATAGCATTCATATCTTGATGCTTTTTTATCATTATCATGTTGATACATTTTTGTATAGCGTACATTTTACTAGTACTGTGTTATTCATAACAATACTAATGAGTGAATGCTGTGAATATTTTTATTTCAATTTTTATTTTGTGCTAAAAGTCTCAATTTTGGCATCACCTACATTTCATTTTTCTGAATATGTTGACCAAAACCTAAAATCTCTATCAGACTTTTTTCATCTTAGAGTGTATTTTATCTCACCTTAGAATTAAAAGATTGTCATTATTTTGCATGTGTTTTTCTGCTGATTTTATTTGGGTGGAGGTAGGTGGGGTGGACAGTTTTTAATCACAGAAGATTAGATCTTCCCTTAAAAGACAAAAAAGTCTACAGTTGTCATTGTTAAATCTGTGTAATGATAGGTCCAGGTGGAAATCTTTCACAATGATAATTTGAATGAAATATTAATGAGTGTTAATTAAAGCATGAGTAGGAAGTATACAGACAAAAACAGAAGTAGGTTTGGATGTTTTGCAAAGCATGCACATAAGGACACATTCCTGCATACAGTTAATAACATAAAAAAATGAATGTATGGGAGTTCATATCTTAATTTTTTTTAACTGTCTGATACGGTATTTGCATGAGATATGTTGTATGTAAATCTGGCAGCATTCAAGCCTGGTATTTGATACTAGATCAAGAGAAAGTAAGTTTATTAGACAGTTTAGCCCTGTGCATATTTTCATAAAGTATTTTTCATTAATCTGCCAATGAAGGATATACCAAGTGACTCATCTGACATGGCACACTGTAGGTTGCTGAGTGGTTATGAAAAATATGTGTTCAGAGATGGCAGATTATTATCCTAATTTTGAAATAATGAGATTATTTCAATGATTTTATGTTTTGCACTTGATATTATAGATTTAATTCTTTCAACCAGTAAAAATCTTTGATAGAAACACTTTATGATTTATGAACCATTAAAAAAACAATTGACCAACGCGAAGCAGATGCCAGTATGATACATGTATGTTTAAAAGTTGATAAAATTAATTTCATCAAAACAGAAGTTTATGATTGCTTTATTGCATGATTTCATTATAAAGAATTCAATTAAAAGGCCATTTCAAATGCTTGACACATTATGGTGTAGTTTTTGGTATTTTTAAGTATTGGGGTATAAAGTAAAATTAGCCAGGTAAATCACCTGTTTCCCAGCTGATATGGAAAGCCCTGCTTGAGTGTATTTCCATTGTTTGTTCTTATTATTATTTTTTTTTTTTGTTTTTTTCAACTGTTTAATACGTTTTGTAAATATGTTTTTTATATAATATCTACTACTGAATTTGTTCTTTGACTAAAACACAGTATTCATATTTTGCAATGTATTGATGGGTCACATCATAAAACTGAATATTTCGAGTAATAAATGTAACACCAGACTTGGAAATCTTACCTGAAACTTATCTGTGCAGTCTTTGATTGGTCAGAATTGTTTCTGAGCTAGATTTGGAGTCTTTTAAAATTATAGGACAGATGGGTACCTCTTTCTCATAAAACCTTCCATAATAATATATCTTGTTTTTGAGAATGCTGTGTTAAGTTTTATTGGAAGGTTACAGTTTTGAGTCTCTTGCTGTATAGCATGTTGGATGAGGTCATATTCCCCGTCATCTGGAATTTTGTCATGAATATTGGGTGCAAGTAACCATACCATTTTTTTGTTAATGTATGTGACATTATAATTATGTTAGT